>CANYBF013380590.1:0-11585 GCA_948192965.1 Dalechampia spathulata
TCTGCCCTCATTTCTCATTTTCTTTTCACTCTTTCTATCCTCATCAATCATCGCCATGCATGTCAGCATGTCATTAACATTAATTCATCATAAACATGGGAGCTTGGACAATTCATCGCATTATCAAGCAAGGAAAGCATCAATCCAAGCATCACAATCATAACCATGCATATAGCACACCTCAATGAATCAAACGCAATGTAAAACTATGAGCTGAGACTTAGTTTAAGTCATCCGGTAATAGAAACAAGCCAAAAGCGGCTAAACACACAAAACTAGCACTAACAACAAGCATCTAGCACAAACCTAGAAATCAAGCTACTTCTAGCTTAAGCCGATGATCTTGTCTCTATTTGTGTTTAGCTTCTATCTCGCATTCTCGGACGCTAGGGATGTTTAGAATCCTTAAGTAGAAGGTTTGGTAGGGTTTAGGATGTTTAAGCTTAAGAAAAGGGATTGGAAACTAATGAAAACCGTCTGTTTTTAGCCCTTAAAAGTCAATTAACAGTCGCGTACAGCTGTATGGATATTGGTACGCCCGTACCGACCTAAAACTCCTGACAAACTCAATTTCCTGCGAGCAACGGTACGCCCGTACCGCATTTGGTACGCCCGTATGTACTCGAAGTTACTGACAAACTAAAATTCCTGCGAGCTCACGTCCAGCCGTACCACCCTTTGGTACGCCCGTACGCCCTCCAGGACCTAAAATCCCTGTATTCCCCTGTCTCGTACGACCGTACGCTCGTACCACATCCTAAAATCGCATACCATGCCTTTTGGCAAGCCTAACTCACCCGTAACAATCCTAAACCTCCTTGTACCTGTCTCAATCATCCATACTAAACCTGTAACACTTCATAACACATTCCTAGCCTCACATACTCGCCGTCCCTCATCCAACCGAGAAGACACGCTCCTCAATAAGGCGATGACACACCAGTCAAGCTAATAATTACGTATAATACAATTCACAAAACCATCATCATACATTCAAACACATCACACATCCATCGAGCAATCCTACCATTCATCTACACATTGACGTGCATACATGCATAACTCCTAGGGTCTCTAATGCGGGTGTAACATGTCTCTAGGTCGAACAAGTCAAAAATATGAGTATTCAATTTGAGTACCTTAGTTATGAATTGATTAATCGAGGACCAATATTGATAGTGTTTGTTTTCATGCTAAAGGTTCACAACTAGGCAGCTCGATCTAGGATGCAATCAGATATATAAATAAATGTTTTATAACATCTTGATCTATTTATTATATTGCAATAAGTTCAATGATTTCATTGACTTTCTTTTTCATTTTTGCCTTATTTACTTGAATATATGCTAATTTATCATATCTTTTGCATACATATCCTTATCATTATTTTTGGCATTTGTAATAAGAAGGGTTGTTGAATGATTTAGTATTGAATTCAATTCAAGTACATTTAGGTTATTCTTCGCAATAACGCATATCTTACATTTTACCTATTCGAGTTAAATATTGTTGAGTTTTTAGTTCATTCTAGTTTATTGCTTTTTTTTTTCTACTTGAGGACAAGTAAAAGTTTTAAGTTTGGGGTGGTTTGATAATTTCCATTATCATTCTTTTTTCTCATATCTTAATTAACTTTTAAGCTATATTTTCATGCATTTTATTTGCATTCTTAGCATATAGTTTAGCAATTCATGCACTTTATATCATTTCATACATCATTTTCATTTTGTTGTATACTTAGCATTAATTCATGCATTTTTATCATATCCTTATATATTTATGCATTATTTGAGTATTAGACCTAAACTGCATGTATTGACCATCTTTAGATTATGATTTATTGTATTAGAATAACATGTTGCATGTCTTCTAGCAATTAACATTCATTTCATACATTAGAACACTAGATTTAAGGCTTTAGGCATGTTAGAATATGTATTTTTCATGTTTTAATCATGTGGAGGTTTACACAAGTCGTGTTCATCACGTGCCTCTTACAAATCCCATTTTCATATCATGGTCGAGTCTCACATGAATCGTGTGAAGATTTATATGAGTTATGGTCCTTGTGTTTCCCTTAAAACTCATCCTCATTGCTTCAACTGAGCCCCACATGATTCGTGTGAGGAGGAACACAAGTCATATTCTATGCATGTTACCCTAATTTTACCTCTTTTGATTCCTACGAGATAAGCATAAGTCGTGCTCTAACTTACATAACTCGTGTGGTGCATTTAGGTCATGTTTTTCTTCTTTTTCTAACCCTAGGATCATATAAACGGAGGGTTAAGATGCATTCACATTTTTAGATAGTTTTAAAAGTTATAGAGACAGAAAAAATGTGGGAATGATGCATCGACCATTATTAGAGAATTAAGTTAGGTTTTTAAGAAAGGGGAGAGAAAATAAGATTAATTTTGTATGATTTAATTGCTAATCTTATCTTCTGAAATCTTCTCCTTGTCATAGCTTTTCATTAAGATGTTAAGGAAGCAACTAAAGAGGAATCGAGAAGAATAGAAGACAGAGTAGCAGTAGTAGTAATATTCTTCAAGTTTCTCTTGATTTCTATTTTCTATTTTAGTTTTAAACTCTTTATGATTATAATATCTTTCATTATTATGTTCTTTTACTTCATTTATTTTTTAGTTATGGTTTAATAATAATTTTTAGGGTTTGGATGTTATCTGAACATGCCTTTCCTTTTCTATTAGTAATTTGATTATTTATTTATGTTCTTAAGTTAAGATTCTTGTCATAATGTTTAATTGTTAGAATGAGTCCTTTTAGCATGTGAACATAAATCGAACGAACGAAATTAAGAGTTAATTTTGAAAAAAGATTTAATTTAACCGAATGAACTTAAGAACAACAAATTGTTAACTACCAAGATATAAGAGTTAATTAAAATTTGAAGCTAATAAGTATGGAAATTGAACTTAATCACTAAAGTTAACCTAGCAGTCACAAAAGTAAGGTATTAGCTTAGTTTTGGTAGGTAAAGTCTCTTTTAAAAGAAAGAACTTTATATTAAAACACTGCTTTAAAGTTAGTAATTGAATTAATAATAGAAGGTTTTGTTATGTACATAGTCATCCATCCCTATAATTGATTGTATGTTATGTACATTATACTAATTAGTTAATGGTATTAGTTGATTAAATAAACTTTATCTTATAATTGATCGTTGAACTACCTAGATAATCGATGAAATTAATAACTATTATTTGATTACCTTTGATCCTAGTGAACGATACCCTTATACTGCAGTTGCGATCCGTATTTTTACAGTGGCGTAATTACATAATAAGGATTATGAATGTTAAAATTTATTGATTCATTATGCATGTTAAGATATACCTTTTTATACGTCAATAGTTAGTAATTTTGATTACCATGAAATAAACAAAGATATTATTGTTAAACATCATGATAATAAACTTAATAGAATCAATTATTTTCACCTAAGTATGGTGGTAATGCAATACCTACTTTTATTCCTTTATGAAAGATATGGTTACAAAAGTGATATTGCATACTTAAATTTTAGTTGTCAAAGATTTGAAATAAAAGGAGTGTTTTCTAATTTGTTCTTAATAGGTTAACTTATAAAAAAGAAAAGGTATATATATCTAATTTTATTTTTCATTACCTCTTTTTATTTCATTTATTATATATTATCTAATCTCTTAATATCCTTTTAACAAAGGTTGGATGGAAGTGATGAAAGAAAGATCTAATTATCCAAGTACAATAATAGCTATGAAACTATAAAAGCAAAGTACAAATAAAAACTAATGCATCTTATGGAATCTCTATGCATCAAACTTGATATTTTTAATTTATTTTACAAATGTAATATTCTTTCTTACTCTCAAAAAATAATAATACCTATTTATTATGACTATACATACCAATTATTAACAAATAATTTTGGAGCAGTATGAGAAAGTATGAGAAAGTCTTCCTAATATTTTATATGTATTCATTTTAGATAAAATATTTTAAATATTGATATCTCATTCAATTTTTTTTCAATTTTTGTATAATTTCCTTCTCTAGTTCAAGAATTATTTGTCAACTTTCATTGTTTTTATTACAAAATCTTATTTGAACAAAATTTATTAAATCAATAATTAGTTAATTTTCTTTATTTCCTTAAAAAATTTAATTAAAAACACTATCATAAAATCATAATAAAAGTATTGTTAACAAGAAGATATATATTTTATTTTTATTTTAATTTGATCATTTATTCAAAATTAAATTAACATCAATATTTTAAATAAAATTATTATTTTATAAGTATTCAAATTATATTATTATTTTATAAAATTATGTGTATCAAAAAATTAAAAGTATTATCAAATTAGTTACATATTTTAACTTCTAATCAAATAATTATGAATCTTTTATTCACTTGATCTAAAAAATTAAACTTAGAAAAAAAATATCTTGAATTAAAAATGAATTATGACATTACAAAATAAAAAGATAATTAAAAATTTAAAATTAAGATAATCTAATCTGAAAATGAAAAAAGATGATTAATAATTGTTTATTATTAGTACTACCTTATTTATCTTATCATTAATTTCTTCTTTCCCAAATTCAATTAGTCGATCATGTTCTCTAACTTTTGTTTAGATAAAATAAAAATAAATTAAAATCTATTAAATTAATTAATGATTCAATTATTAAATTTTATTTAATTAATTAAAATAATAATAATAAATTAAAGTAATGAATTTCATTTTTTTTACCAAGTCAAAAGGTGAGGATGTTATTCCAGAAAATAACAAAAAAAAAAAAAAGTCGAAAACTCCTCGCTCACTCGCATCCCAAGGCGAGTACTTATCTTTCATTACGCACTCGCACGTGAGTTTTCTTTTCGCCCCGTTTCAAATCTACCAAACAACCCAACCAACCAAATCGCTTCCTCTCCGTTCAATTCTAAAAAGCAAAAGGAAACGGAAAAAAAAAAACAAAAGAAGAAAAACCTTTCTAACCATTCTCCAATGGCGATTCTAGTACCAGAAACCCTAACAAGGGATCAATGTGTGTATATGGCAAAGCTCGCCGAGCAGGCAGAACGCTACGAAGAAATGGTACAATTCATGGAAAAACTGGCCACATCATCATCGCCAGGTGCCGAGCTCTCCGTGGAAGAGAGAAACCTACTCTCAGTAGCGTACAAAAACGTGATCGGCTCGCTGCGAGCTGCGTGGAGAATCGTGTCGTCGATAGAGCAGAAAGAAGAGAGTAGAAAGAACGAAGAACACGTGACTCTTGTGAAAGAGTACAGATCCAAGGTTGAGAGCGAGTTATCGAGTGTATGTGCTGGTATTTTGAAAGTTCTAGACTCTAATTTGATACCGACTGCTACTGCTAGCGAATCCAAAGTGTTTTATTTGAAGATGAAAGGTGATTATCATCGTTACTTAGCGGAGTTTAAAGTTGGCGATGAGAGAAAATCTGCGGCTGAAGATACTATGCTTGCATATAAAGCTGCTCAGGTTTATTTGATTCTGTTTATTTATTTATTTTAATTTTGTTAGTCTGAGTCTATTCGAAGTGAATTTTCGATTGTTTTTTTCAATTATTCGTATATCTATATGTATATGTATATACACACGCATATATTCCTGGTGAAATTTCAATTTCAATTTCAATTGTTTCATGTACTATCTGATGTAAGGGAATAATTTGTATTTGCTAATGTTAAAAGTAATTTAAAAAGAGTGAAAATATCGATTATATGAAATATGTGTTAAGGATCATGCAAAAGTTGTATTAAAAGGAATCCAGTAAATTACTAATGAAATTCGGGGTTTTTCTAGTGGGGTTTGGTCATGTAATTGGTCGGTGTTTCTAACTGATGTATGTATTTTTATTGGTTTATTACTGATTTTGTTGTTTTTCTTTTGTGCAGGATATTGCTCTTGCCGATCTTGCGCCGACGCACCCAATAAGGTTGGGATTGGCGCTCAATTTCTCTGTGTTTTACTATGAGATTCTCAACTCATCTGAGAAAGCTTGCAGCATGGCTAAACAGGTTCCTGCTCCATCCCTATTAAATACTTTCAGAATTTTTATTCTTCTACACGAATGTTCAATTTTTATTAGCTATGACTTGGGTCAATTCTTCATGATGGAATTATCCTCCCCTTTCTTGCCATGTTAATCCATAAAACTTTATTGGAAACCAAAGAATGCCAAACCGTGTGACATAGACGAGTCACAAGTCTGCTTCAAGTTACGTGAAAATGAATTTAAGATGGCGATAGCTTCCATTGCCTCGTTCGTTCATATGTTTTTAGGTGCTATTGAACATGGATGCCCTATGGCACTAGTCTCCTAGATGTCAGGTGGCAAGAAGTTGGTTTAAGGTTGAGATTAGTAATTCTTTGGACCCAAAACAGCGTCCAAAACCATGGAATCTGGACCTAAATTCTCGTATGTACATATAATACTTCTGGTAGTGTTGGTCGAGGATGAAGATGGTTACTAAGGGTTGTAAATCCACCACTGTTTGACCTTGTTTCACATTCATATTTAGATGTATATGGTTCTTCTTCAAGCATAACAGAGTCCAGAACCGACCTGATGAGAGATGAATCTTCTCAATGGGCACAGTTGTACATAATTCAAAAATTTCGGTGTGGTTGTATGCATGCATGTTAAGACATTTGTCTAAATTTTTTCTGTTGCATAACAAATTTGTTGTGAATGCCATCCCTGGTTCAATTTTAGCTTGTGTTCAAAATGTGTGCTATAGTAGTCTTTATTCCATTGAAAAGTCCTGCAGTGCATGTTCATGAATCTTCCTTCTGGTATATTTTGAAATTTAGGCCTTTGAAGAAGCCATTGCTGAGCTGGACACATTGGGTGAGGAGTCCTACAAGGATAGTACGCTCATCATGCAACTTCTGAGGGATAACCTTACACTTTGGACCTCAGACATGCAGGTTTGTGTAACTATCAATTAGGGATATATCTTTTATTTGAATATCATTATAAAGCAACATTTAAGCCATAGGTTACTGTGGGAACAAAGAAAATATCATGTGAGAAAAAGGTAGAAAGTACGAAATGAAATCATACCTCAAATGCGACTATGATAATGTAGGAAAGCACTACAATATCTGTTCATATGCTTGTAGCATACGTGTCTATAATATCTGTCCGTGTAGAATTTTATGCAAGTTTTGCTATTCTTAATCCATTTTCCTGTTTAACATGTAGAAAGCTAAAGCTACAAGTGTGGTTTGTTATTTGCAGGAGCAGATAGATGAGGCATAATTGAATGGAATTGTTTTGGCTCTTCCAGGGGGTGGGCTTGAATGTCATGAACTGTAATCTAAGTGTGATATGATTGTGTAAAATTTGTTTTGGTGTCAGCTTCCTGATTATTGGGTATATCTCATTTAAGCAACTACAACTTATGGTTGGAACCCTGCTACTTTAAGAAATGATTTTTATTTTTTCCTTCTTACATTTCCGGTTGAGTGATTAAACACTACAGCTTGATGCGATTCTTTTGAGGATTTGCTTATATATTTTTGTAGATTCTATTTTGTCACAGCTTCGCATTAAAGGAAGTAGTCGTGAGGGGGCTGCGAATGAGGTAAACTATTCACAAAGCTCAGTATTTGTTTATAGCTACTGTATGTCATAATTCTATGTAAATCCGGTCGCGCAGCAAGCTTGCTATTGGTAGTTTTAGTTCTTTTTTTCCTTGGTTTTCTTTTGTTCTTCGAGATTCCCATATATGAAGACCTTCAAGAGACTTTCGACCATTGAATCCTGGTTCGAGTCTCTTTGAGTGAATAGGTCTCAACCTATTGGAAGCTGGTTGGCCCAATCAACTGCTTTCAAGGGTTTAGTCAATTTTTAGATGTTACATCGCATAGGTAAGCTATTTGCTAAATCAAGGACATAACTTCAAATTTACAAATAATTTCATAAAATTTATAAAATTTGTTTGAACCAAACATTTTGTAATGAATTTTTTGATACTACTACTCGATGAATGTGGGAATGCGTTTCATTTCATAGCCCTTGTTAGGGGAGATTAGATTAGGTTCGGTTTGGCCGGTTTTGGGAAGCAAATTGTTTTGTTCCCAAAATCAAATCAATCAATTTTTCTTGAGTTTTACTTTTTAATCAAAAATTCTAATTTTTCAAAATGAAATTGAGTTGAATATTTTTTAAAAATTTTTAAATTAGTGGCTGCTTCCCCCGCCCCCTGTAGCCATGCATCTATCCGTGCAATAAGTCGATGAGCAGGCAAGACAAATTTACTGTTTGGTCAATCTTAGAATTTCATCAAATATTAATTTTATTATGCGTGCGGTTAAAAGCTCAGTGAACCATTCTGCAAATATAAAATTTTAAACGTGACCATATTCAACGCTAATTTTGCAAAACAATTAAAATCGATGAATTTAAGTTAAATTATTGGCTTTAGAAATTTGATTTTCTAGTGTTTTGTACTGATTTATAACAAACCAACCAATGTAAGATTACTTCTTATGCTTCGCTTAATTTACGCAAAAGTAGTGTCTTTTAAAAAATGTTTGAGATTTATTGAATATTTATATTTGATTAAAGTTATAAAAATTTGAAAATATAGGTGCTACTTACAAAGGATTAGTATTGCATCTTATCTTTGCCAAGTGTTTAAATGTAATAATTCTTCTTTTAAAAAGATTAATTACCTATTAAAAATAAATTAATAATTATTTTTGTGATTAATAGATTATTTTTAGTGATTAACCTTGTTTACTACATTCAAATTTTTAATTAAATCAACTTTTACATCTAGGTAATTATCTTATCGGTATTATTATTTTCATTCAATTAAGTTAATTCTTTTTTCAAAACAATTAACAAATCAATTAATGATTTCAAGTTAAAAGAGCTCTTTTCAACTAGAAATCATTATAAACAATAAATCCAACACGAGCATGACGAAATAAGAACTAGATTATTAATAGAAAAGATAATTCTGTTTAAAGTATGAAACCAATCTTATGATCCAAATGAACCAAGTCATAATAAAGTAAATAAAGCTATAAAGTAACATAATAATAAAAAGTATTCCAACCATAAATGTTATAATTACACTAAAAATGAATGAAACAAATAAGCTTTAGTCTCAGAATATTCTTCAAGACTATTTTTCTTTAACTTCTTCTTCTACTTCCCTTCCAACTACAATTTCACTCAATTTCTTGAAGAATTACAATAGAGAAGATTCAAGAAGGTTAGAATAGAATTAAACCCTAAGTACTAATTATGTGTCTATCTAAAAAAGACCTAACTATTGTATGATATGAGATGATAGAAACATAAAATTCTAAATTCCCTTCCTCTATCCCCTAGTAAACCGTCCAAAAATGATTAGTTTTCATCTAATGCATCATGATCCTTCAATATTTGATCAAACAGCTTGGATTAAAGGTGAAAATATGTGGAAAATAATGGTCTAAACACTCAACACGAGTCATATTAAGCTTAACACGAGTCCTATTAAGCTCATGTGAGGGAATAAAGGTATTTTTATGGCCAATACAAGTCATGTTGGCCAAGACATGACTCATGTCGGCCAAGACATGACTCATGTCCATTAAAAATTGATAAATGCATGCAAAACCAAGGTCAACACAAATTGTGTTACCTATATACTCTAATTTCCCATCTGAACAAAGCCAACATGAGTCGTGTAAGCTCTAACATGACCCGTGCTACTTAAATCAAATTGAACTATGCATGAATTGATTTTTTAAACCTATAAAACATGGACTATAAAGCTAAAATGCAATAAATTATAAACTAAGGAAGATAATAACACATGATCAAAAGCCTAAAATTAAATCAATACTCAAATATGCAAAGTATATAGCTAAATGCATGAATTATGCTAAGAATGCTATCAAATGAATGCAAGGCATATGAAAATGAATAATATATGAATTACTATATGAAATGTCTAAGTTTGAAAGTGAAATGCATGAAAACATAGCTTTTAAGTGCATTAAAAGTTATGAGAAAAGTATGTGATAATGACAATTATCAAATCACCCTAAACTTAAAGCTTTTGCTTGTCTTCAAGCAAAGAAAATTTTAAGCTATAAATAAGAATAGACCCAAAATTATCAATGTTCAATACAAACAGAGTCAAGTGCAAGATAAGCTTTGCAATTAAAAGCATATTAAAAGTCCCTAAGTTGAATCATAGCACTTAACCAAATTCTTAACTATACTTATTACAAATGCCAAAAATTATGCTAAGAAAAATAGAAGCATAAAATGTGTATAGTTAGCATAAAATATAGCAAACATTTAAGCAACTTAGGCTAAGATAAAGAAGAGAGTTGATGAAAATACATAACTTATTATAGATTAATAATTAGATCAAGATGTTTCTCAAACACTTCTTTATTATTTACTTCTTCTAGACCTAGTTATTTAGTTGTGGATCTTTAGCATGAATACAAATATTGTTTGTCACACCCAGCCCATACCGGGAGTAACATGCTCCCGTAGCATACATAACGACCTCCCGTATGGAAAACCGCTGTATACACTACAAGGGATATCTGTACAAGTATCAAAAGATATCGTATGGGGACCACATTCAAAATGGTGGTGCAATCGTACACTAATCTACAAACAACCCTGGGTAACATCATACATTTCATTGACTGAACAGATCTCTGTAATACAGTATATTCATTAATATACAAGGTTCGGTTACATTATCCGAACAAGTTACCACCAAAATACATAAACACTACTGCCTCTAAGTTATGTACAAGCTACAATATACAGGCCAATAAAAAGAAGCACGCTTGGCTGTCCCGGACCACCTTGAGACTGGGATTGCTGCTGAATCCGCCTCTCAGCTGACACGGTAATCACTGCTCTGGGCCTTTTACTGTAGGCTCGGAACCTGCTTCCATCAATTGATAAACGCTGAGTTGAAGACTCAGTGGTGCAAGTAACACATAACGCATATCATAGAAACAAGCATTTCAAACCACAGGTAATACAATGCAATGCTATGCTTGCTCCCTGTTTCCCTTTTCTTTTCTGTTTATTGTGCACAATATAATCCCATGCTGGATCCCTATGTACCGGTACTCAACTCCCAAAGGAGGACAACTGTAATCCTGGCCCGTAGGCCCCTTTGTTTTACCTATGTCTTGAGACTCAACTCCCGTAAGAGGCCCTATAATATACGATTCCATTATGGAATCCTGTAATATATGATCCAGCATGCCTTTCCTCATTTTCTCTCCGTATTCTCAACCCTCCTATATGTGTATGCCAATAAGCAATGTTCAATGCAACATAATACAGATGAATGGCTTACATAAGCAATAAAACAAGCTCACATCCCAAAGCAATAGACAAATATGGGAATTCAATCCCCAAATATCATTTCCTAAGCCTTACTTGGCTTAAAACAACAAAAGAAGCAAAGAGCAACTCAATACAAACTAGCACTAACCTGTAAGAAGCTACCTCTAGCGTCTAGCCAATTCTCTAAGCTTCTAACCATGCTAATCTGAGCTCTC
>CANYBF013380915.1:0-12800 GCA_948192965.1 Dalechampia spathulata
TGAAATGAAAAGAAGAAGGACAACACTTGGCTCTTATCTCTTTATTAAGATAAGGTCAACTAATTAAGTTACTATACATATGGTCAATTAATTAAGTTACTATACATATATATATCTATATTCTAATTATACATGGGCAAATAGCTTCCTTATACCATTTAATTTCCTCCCACTTCCATAATTATTTTTAGGTATCATTTACATCTTTCATGCATATACAACTGTATAAAATATCCTTTCACTATTTTCTCTATAAATTCCATATCATATGACATTCCTTTATTCATAATGTACTTTTCATCATAAGTATCAAGTGATCACATTCATGCATCATATTCGATTCATGCATTTTATACGTTTATCAATCATTCACTATAACATATGTATAAAAGAAATGTGTATCAAACTACTGTCTAAACCAGGATGTGACAATCTACTTCATTTCAATTACTATCAGATGATAAATCTTCTATAGCCTTTTTACCAAATTTTAATATGTACTTCATTGCAAGCTTCTTAACATCCTTAGCTTTTTCCTCTCTTTGAGCGACAACTCTTAATCATTGCATCCTTCTCTAATGTGTTTGAATAATTTTATGTGAAACTTTGGATATTCAACATGATGTCACCTGTAATTAGGCTTAATTGGTAGTAGAACTACAAATCTAGGCCTATGTACTTGAGGTTGGATTTATTGTGGTCTTTGATGATAATGAGGCATATGTCTTCCTACTTTATGTTTATAAACATCTAACAATGCCCTCACTTTCTTTGCTCCTATCATGTACTGCTTGGGAATCTAAATTCTTTGGAATGATCTTTGTTGATGTTTATTCAAGATCACCTTTGACTATTTTTCCTTATTTATCAGAGTACGCAGGTCGAAGGAAGTAACATTGACAATGGCTACTGGAGGGAAAGGATCATCATCGACTAGCAAGGATTCTTTCTTTTCTAGAAATTTTAGAATTCTCTTATTGATATGATCATATATCAAATCCTTGAATGTTCAACAACTATTAGTGGAGTGACTGTAAGAATTATGGTACTTATAGTACTCCTTTCCCTCCAGCTCTTCTTTAGATAACAATTTATGATCCGATATTAGCTTAATAAAATTTTCTTTTGGAAAAAAATCAAAGATCTCTTCTGTCTTGGATATCTCAAAAGTATATTGTGGTTGTGCATTGGTGACTTACATATTTTTCTATGAATCAAGTACTTTCTTATCCAATAATGGAAAAAAAAAGGTTCAATTAATAGATAAATCTATCACCACCATCTCATGCTCGAAATCAACCTCTTGAAAATAAGTATTCATGACTACCTTTCTCCTATGATTCTCTTCTTGGATGATTTCTTCATATTTAATCACCTTTGCTATGAGCTTATAAAAATTATGAAATTTCATGCTTTGAAATTTCTTATATAATTCAATATCAAAACCCCTTTATACTATCTTCACATACTCAATCTCTGATAGAAAATATTTTACATTTATTTCTCATCTTCTTAAACAGAGCAATAAACATATTAATCGTCTTTCAATTTCATTGAAATGCTCAATAAAAATTAGCAATACAAATCTTTAGCTTGACTCTGAAGAATTAGGTATGGAATTGTCTCTCCATCTCTTACCAATAATAAATGAAATTCCTTAGCAGAGTGGAGTACCATGATAAAACAGTTTCTATTAAAGAGTTTGGAAATAATTGAAGCTTAAAATAAGCAAAATAATCATAATTAGCCAATTTCTCATATTAGATACTAAAACAGATAATATACTCTAGTGTCAACTGACCATTGTCTTCTAGAAATAAAGAAAATTTTGGCACCCGAAAACCCCTTGAGTAGGGATTTTCCTTATCAATGACATCAAGACATTGAAAGATGAATAATTGTGTGAGTAATAAAACGACCATAAAAATACTATGAATTCCTAGTTTTATCTACTACAAGATCTACTACTTTAAATTTGAAATAGAATAAGAAGATAAATTATTTAAACTATCTGAAGATAAACACAATAGCAAATAAAAAAACTATCGAAAGATAATTATAATATTGAATAAAAATAAAATTAAAAGAGAGTTTGATAAAACTAAATGAAGGAAACTAACTTGACAATTGTTTGGCTTTCTCTATTTATAGCTACTACCAATAGATTTGATTAGTAGGAAAGTAACTTTTAGAAATCTGTCACCTCCACTTAACCCGCATGATGGTTATTTTTTATGCATATGTCCAGTCCTTATCAAGTGGTACCATTTGTCCTTAATTTTAGCTTCATGCTTATTATTATATTTAGTTGATAGTATAATCCTATATTTTTGGAATAAAATTGAATCATCAATGATTATATTGAAAATAATTATTTTAGACTAGATTATTTAAAATCGATCTACAATAAAAATAATGTAAATAATTATTAATACATAAATAATAATTAATGAATGTGTTTCATTTAATAATTAACATAAATTATTAAAATATATGAATCTATAATCGATTAATGAAGGATCCAAACAATTGTTTTTGTTTCATGCGTTAAATAGGTAGAACAGAATAGTCTTACAACGTTGGACCTCCCAAAAAGGAAAAGAAACTAATATTTATTTATTGTATATATATATATATATATATATATATATATATATCAGTTAGTCATACTAACGTAAGATATATTTAAGAATGAATTAACTACTGTTGAATATCCTTTGCCCTGGTGAGAGGATCTTTTTGGGATCAAACAAAGCTTTCTTCTGCTTAAAAGTTGTCCAGTTTGACCCGAAATGTTTGATCCATCCTTCATTGGTTGCAATGTTTGGAAGATACTGCTTAACCTGAATACCGGCTTGATCACAAAATTCTAAAATAGCCTTGTTTTGATCATCATATACTTGCCACTTGTTAATCCCGCTCGAATATAGAAGTGCAGTAGTGTAAAAGATGTCCTCATCTGGTATGGCTGCCGACATCCTATCATCCCACCTGCAGTTCGATCAGTATATCGAAATTAGTGTAAAATGGTGTTAGAACAATTAATGGAACAAGTTTGTAGACGAGGCTCGCGGGCCACTCACTTGCTTCGTATCATGGGGTAGAAAAGGACAGGTCCGGTACTGATATTACCTTGAAGAACAATATTCCTCAAGACACCTGAATTGAAGTCCAAAATTCTTGATTTTGGTACGAAAAGATTCAACCATGGATGTGCTTGAGAATTCTCACTTGGGATCTGAACTCTATTTAAGAATTCTAAGTAAGTGACATTGGTCTGGTAAATATATTCAGGTTTTGAGCTAAGTGATAGAATAAAATCCTTCATTTCCTTCTGCACAGCGTTGTTGGTGAAATCATCAAAGCTGTTGGCAATTTCAAGACTGTAGATGATGCCATATTGTTTGACCAAGGAGGTAATTTTTGGAATATCAGAAGGTGGGAAAAATGAAGTCCGCCAAGCATTAGGGGTACCATTATCCAAAAGAACTGCACCTTCCAAGTAACTGATCGCTTTCCCTACCCTCTGTCCATGTAATGAAAGAAAGCGTTCTTGATCTCTTGTGAAAGCTGAGAAATCACTGTAGAGTATTTGTGCCCATGCAGCCTGCAAATGTAAATCAAGGCCGAAAAGAAAACCCATCAACCATTGTTGCGACAGTAATAAAGCATCAAATAAGGCGGACTATTCATTTCCAAGCTATCGTTTTGACTTTGACTTTTTTAGGATATTTTATTTATGGTATGACTATTACAACAAATAGTTGTTATTTCTTTACCGTCTGAAAGATTAAGAATATAATCTCCCTAGACAAAATGCCAAAATGGGTGGCTAATTAGAGACTCGTTTTAATGCTGCAACCGTCCCTTTTGTCTTTTCCAAGCAAATCATTATTCGGGGAGGAGGAGAGGGTATACCCATTTGAAAGCGGGGCCTAAGGCAATTCTTGCTTTGGTTATAACTCCGAACTGGCCTAAACCCCCTAAAACAGCATAGAACAAGTCAGAACTATTGTTTGGGGAGCAGGTCACGAACTCTCCTTTTCCTGAACAACCATTTAGTACACAAACTTTATTAGCCCTCATGATTGAATTTACGCATTTTGCTAATTATTATGTAAATGTAAACTTTTCAAGTGGAAACAAACAATTGATTAACAGCCGCCGAGTAGATGAATCAGACAAATCCTCTATCTTGCTGGTTGCATCCTTCACACGTTGTGCGAGGGTGTTTGTATGTATATTACATTACTAGTGCTAGCATATGATTATGCAAAGAAAATAGAGGATCATGTATGGATTCATGATATTGGACAATACCTGTAATGACGTCCATTTCATAAACATTGGTGATCTGAGGACCATATCGAAAAGTCTGTCCGCTAATCCCTGCGTTAGAAAGAGTGCCACCAACAGTCAAGCCCAAGAAATCCGTCCAGGAAACCGGTGCAACATCTTTAATCACGCTGGCGTTCAACACATCAACCCACAGTTGTTCACCTCCAACATCAACGAACAAAGGGTTTTTAGATACATTAATACCAAACCCGTTTCTACTTTCTCTTAAAGCCTTCATGTCAATGACCACCCCATCATAAGCCATGCCTTGACCATGTGTAGAGTGGCCATTGCCTTTAACAGCAATGCTAAAAGGAGTAGGACAGTTGTATGAAGCATTTATCAGACTGGCAATATCTTGTACAGATGACGGGTAAAGAACAGCTGCTGGTTTGTTATGGATTATGTTTCCATAATCAACAGAAGCCAAGTCAATGGCAGCAGAATCAACACGAAGCTTATCAGCAAGTTCAGGCGGCACTGGACATGTCAAGGTCTGTGATTTCACCACATGGGTTAAGAATAAAATCATCAGAATGAATCTTGGGATCAGAGAACTTATAGCCATGGATGCTTGGAAAGCAACTAAAAAACAGACAGAGAAAAGAGGATGTGTGTGGATAGGGAAGATCAAGGGTGGTCTGTGTATATATAGAGGGAGGTTGCATGAAAATGAAGTTAAAAATCCTGGTTTCGTAAATGTTGATCTTGGTCTAGATTTTGGACGGTAGCAGCCTCCTTTTCTTATATATATATATAGATGATGCTGAAGTCTTCATGCTAGTTGCCGTGATCATCATGGACGTATATGCATAATCATCGTAATGAAGACTCCAGATTTTATAATTAATTAATTTTTCTGATAAATTTATTTTATTTATAAATTAATATCTAATAAAATTCAATATATTACATAAAAGGAAATAATATCAAGAATAGCCCATTAATATACCTTATGAATCCAGCCAATAATGAATGGAGTAACTCTGTTTCTTTTAATATTTGGATCATGCATGCATTTGCTAAGATCTTTTTTAAAATAATATTATTTTATAATATTTCCTTTTCTGCAGTAACCCAATCATTAAAAACAAATCTAATAATTATTTTGTTCAATTTATGAAATTATTAAATATCTTTATATTTAAAATCAATAAATATTTTTATATTTATAATTAATAAATATTGTTATAAGGATAGTAATATCTCAAAGATTTTCCAGTCTTACGTGGGCCAATTGTACTGCAGACCCAATCTAACGGATTTAGATGATGTAATCGTGTGGTCGACAGTGCATCAGCTGATCAATCTGTTAATTATTTTTTTAAAATATAAAAGTGTGTTTTGTATAAAATATAATTAAAATTTGTGATATATGAAATGAAATGTTTTCGTTTTGTAGGATATAACTTTGGCGTTTAGTGATTGGATGGACCGGACAAAACAACTATAAAATCTATGACCATAATAATTAATAATTAATAATTAATTATCATTAATATGGAATTCAATTAATGAAATAATAACGATGATACTCATAAATTATTTAATGGATTTAATGAATTTATTTTTGTACATATTCTAATGGACAAATATATATATATATATATATATATATATATATATATATATTTATTGAGGGTTCCTACTTTATAAATTGGGATAATTATAAAAATATATATATTTTTATTTTATGTTTTTAAAAATTCAAGATGAAATTTTTTTAAATCTATCTAATTTTAACTAAAATTACATTTTTAACTTTTATTTTACTTTTATCTAATTTTCTTCGATATATTTTCTCTTTAAATTTTTTCTAATTTCCCATATCTTTTATCATATCTCTTCTTTTTTTTCTTCTTATCTCATGTACCTCTCTTCTTTTTTCTTCTCTCATACCCTTCTTTTTCATTTACAATTCTTAGAACTAGATTTTATTTCTATAAATTTTCAATTTCATTAAACTCATTTCTTTCCTAGATCTATAATCTTCTTTCTTTTTTTTTTCATTTCTTCTTCTTAGATCTATAATCTTCTTTCTTTTTTTTCATTTTCTTTTTCTTAGATCTATAATATTTATTATTTTTCATTTTCATTCATTCATTACCTTTTAGAGATGATGATATTTGTTGCTTTATCAACCGTCAATCTTTAAATTTCTATAGTAAGTCTAAATTTATTTTATTGTTTAGCTTGGTACAATGATTTTGATTGAATTGAAATCTCGAAAATTTAATTTGTAAATTGAAAATTTAATTTAGTTTGGCCAATTTGGTTGGGAAAATTGAGTAAGAACTACTAAGTAATTGAGTGAAACAAATGGTTATTATAAAATCAATTTTTATTTTAGACGAATGAATTTGTTTGGCCAATTAAATTCTTCATAAATTAGAGAATTTAAACTTTGAATTTCTTGTCCTTTAAAGTTATCAAGTTAGTTGTAGAAATTGATTACGAAGCTGTCGATCTCAAATTTGTATGTTATTCTCATTGTATAACTTTTGAAATAGCTATTCAAGGAGGTTTTTCACAATAGTATTGTTGGTATTTTTAAATCCTAATCTTCCTTGTAAAAAAATTTGAAGAACACAAAATTAATAGAAATGTCATTTTTCAAAAATATTATCGTAAAATGATTAAAATCAGTATTTCACTATTATGAGTCATGCAAATTATCTCAAAATTATTGCATGATTTATACAAATTCTATCTTGTTACTTTTGATTTTAAAATTTTGTTATTAATAATCCATGTTGTATGATAGGATTCATAAGGAGAAAATAGAAAAATAATAAAATGAGATCAAAGAGTTACGAATATTTGATGTATCAAAGAAGGAATTTGGTACTCCCGTAATGTTAGATGTGTGCTTCTTACAAAAACATATTTTCCATTAATATCATCAATACTACATAATAAATCTCTTTTATTTTTTTGAAAACATATGAGCCATCAAATTATAAATCTTTTCTAACATTAAACATATAAATAAGACTATATCCTCACCAAACAATTTAAATCATAGATTTACTAAGTATTATATATATATATATATATATATATATATGCGCACAAACTTCAAAATACAATTTATGGTATGATCGTTTGGACCAAACTCACTTTGATGATTTCCTCGATTCCAAATCCTCGCTAGCTAAAATATATAAAAAATTATTTTTATAAGATTCTATATAAATTATTATTAGTATTTATTTTTTTTTAATCTTGAACTAAATTTTCATTAACTATACGTTTTAAATTTATAAAAAATTTCTATCAAAATTTTGGCAAAGTTTCCTCTATTTTTTAGATATTACAAAATTTTCTTCTAGTATTTTCTTCATATTTTATACTTGTTAAATATTTAAAACATTTCTATATTTAACTCCACCTTCAAGTACATCTTCTTTCCCAATACTACATTTGATTACAAATATATCCCAATCATAACTCAACATTAATAATCATCCAATTTTATTCTACTTATTGAATAATACTAATTTAAATAATTTAACATAACACTTAGCAATGATTTACTAGTATATCAACAACATATTTTATTCACTAATTAGATTCTTTTATTAGTTAACTACATAACCTCTTTTGTAACATTAACCAATTACATAAGCATATTTCATATCTTAACTCAATATTAATATTAAAAATTAGTAATTAATATATTTCTCCCTTGATCCTTATTAACCCATCAAAATGTAGCTTATTACTAAGAAACTATATGATTCATTAGATTAATATTAACTTCTTTCATCCTCTTTCTCCTAGGTGACTTGATAAACTTATTAGTTTCATCAAACTTAATCCTTTCTAATTAAATGTAATTAATATATATTATATTATATTATATTATATTATATTATATTATATTATATTATATTATATTATTAATTCTTAATTCCAAGATTTCTAATTCATTACAATGTGATAACTCCACAATACTCAATTACATTTAATCTTATATATATATATATATATATGTTTAATCTTTATGTTTTACAAAGTAATTTATTTAGACAAATTTAAATTAAGTGGTTTATAATATTTAATCATGTATTACAGATATATTAATCTAAATAATTTTCATCTATGTTATCACTATTAACTCATTCTTAGTTTGCCATTAACATATTTTTATTTAAATTAACTTTCAATTTACAAGACATCTTAATTCTTGTTAACAATATAATGTAACTCATATATTCTCTCATGAAACTAGTAAGCATTAGAAAATGAAGATTATGTTTATAGCATTTATCCTTCATTAACTTATATTCTTTCAAATGTAAATAGTAAGTTTGGATCAATAAGTAATTATATTCTTAAAAACTAATAGCCGAACCACAAGATTTCATTATTTCTAAAGGTTAAGTCTATACTTTCCTTGCAGAACTAATAACCAAGCAAGTTTATTCATAAATTGAAATTTTTTTATATTCTTAACTTGAGTAATCTTTAAAATCAAATATAAAAATTGAAACTTTGATTACCTGAATCTTGCTGCAACTACTTTATTTATGGAATAACTTCAAAACCAACCAAGTTTATCCTTTCTCATAATCAACACTTCTAACAAAAGAAATTAATCGGTTAACTTGTAATTTCTTATTGGAAATTAATAAAAAGTTGAGGTCTTTTCAATTAATCAAAGCTTACTTCTTCAATTTACTATTCACTGATAGTTTCTCATAATTTCTACTTCTTCTTGCTTTATTTTTCTTGATTCTTCTCTATTAATTACTTTTATTCCTTCAATTAATTTACTCACTTCTTTCAAAATTGAATTTATTCCTTAAAATCCAAAATCATAGATCATGCAACTCCACCGATTCTTCTCTTTTCTTACTTCTTTCACATTTCTTTTTTTTTTTTACTTTCTTTTCCCGTTAACTCTCTCCCTCCTTTTTTTGATCAAAAGGTTGAAATAATATTAACTTAAATCATCATTACAAAGTTTCTGTAACAAAAAGGGCTGGTACATGATCCAAGTGCAAGGTAGGGTACGATGTAAAGTTGAGGAGGAAACCTAATCAACCACCTTGTTACCTAAATATTTCACATTGCTAAGAGAGGCTATAGGAAATTTGTATAAAAGTTTATGGATAACACCAATAGGAGATCTAATTTCCCATGACATCTCAAAAGAAACATATAAAATAGACTCATATAAAATAAGAGAGTCTATTTTAAAAATATAAGTATAAAACTTCATAGAAATAACAACTTGTGATGCTAAGATAAGTGCTTCTCCTTCTGCTAGTAAAGTTGAGGAACAAAACATAACTTTAGCTACATCATCATGGAGGTGACCCACTTCATCTCTACAAATAATAGTAAGACCTGCTATACCCATATTGGGATCAAACACTATATCAGAATTAAGTGTGAGCATATTAAAAGGAGGAGGCAACCATCTTTAAAGTTAAAGCTGATCTCTATGACTTCTTAAGAATATGGATAACCTATCATTATTTGATATAGAAATTAGTTGATATTTTGCCTTTATTTTAAAGGTAGCAAACACTGTTAAAATATGATTAAGCTTAACAACGTTAAAAATCATTACATTTCTGTTCTTCCAAATTTACAGTAAAAGACATTATTTCATTTACTATTTAATGAGATAGAGAATGATAAAGAATATTAATCCAATTTTGAATGGTTGAGAAACCAATTGGATTAGGTTTATGACTTAAATAAGAGGATAACCAAGCTACTTTTGCATGATCATAAAAGAAAAGCAAGTGTTCAATTGATTCAGCCTGCTGCAAACATATCTGACAAGTTGGGGCAAGAATGACTATTCTTCTATACAAGTTTTCATAGTAGGAAGAGTGTTATGAATATCTCTCCAAAGAAAGAGTGTGGCATTATATCAATTTTCCAAAAGAGATTCCAAAAACTGCCATTACCACCATGTATAGGAGAATTCATGTATGTGCTATGTTAGGAGGTATATGCCTTAGACTTTGGATTAAAGAATATGAGGATTTAATTTTGAATTTCTCATTTTAAACAAAGTACCACACAATAGAATCCAAGGTATAAGCATCTCTGATTGAGATCTTCTTAATAGCACGAGCTTCATTTGCTGAAAAAAGGGAAGAGATTAGATTAGTGTTCTATAACCTATCAAGTAGATTAATAAGTTGATAAACCATACAAACATTCGACTGAGGAGGCTTTGAAGTATTGATTCTAAAGCTTGGAATATTTGATATCCATAGATCCTCCCATACCTGCACACTTTTCCTATTTCTTATATCTTATGTTGAATCTAATCCCTTACATCATACACTCCAATAAGAATATTGGACCATCTTTATGATAGATTCCGCCCCTTTTTGGCTATCTAAAAATCATTATTTAGAAAGTAGATGCCTTTTAAAATAGTAATATAAAGAGAGTTTGGATTAATAATGAGCCTCAAGCAGTTTTTGGTTAGTAAAGTAAGGTTGAAAGAGTTAAAATCTTTGAATTTGAGCCCCCCCTTATGCTTGAGGAGAGTAAAAGTTGACCACAATGCTAAAGATATGGTAATTTGATCAAATTTTTACTTCCACCAAAATTTTGAGATTATGCCATCTAACATTTTGCAAAACCCTTTAGGGAAATGAAAATAAGACATAATATACACAAGTATAGTAATAAGAACTGCTTTGATCATGACCTCCTTTCCTGCATGAGATAAGAGCTTACTTTTCCAACCTAAGGCCTTGTTCCTAGTCCTATCCCTAATGTAGTTGAGAGATTCATTCTAAGATCTACCTTAATAAGTTGGAAGACTTAGATTCTTATATTTTTATAGACCTGTTGCTTGATAGACAAAGGAGTATTCTTATTGAATAAAATAGAGGACTTATTTAGATTCATAGATTGGTTAAAAGCATTATAATACATTTCAATTAACTTCATGATAATAGAAACCTCATAAATATTAGCCCTTCTAAAAAGAAGGGTGTCATCAGTAAAGAGCATATGAAATATGGAAGGAATACAAATGTTGACACTAGATTTTCACCCCTACATGTACAATCTTTAATTTTTCTTGAAACAGTTTGGTATAATGCTCCATTTTTGCAATTGAATTGCATACATACTTTTTGAAATACCATAAACCATTTGGTCATATGGCACATTTATCATTTTTCTCATACAAGGTGGTACATGAAGTTGGCCTTTTTATGCGCACGTATTGTGTTACACCCACGTTTAGGACCCTAGTAGTTTGTATGTATATGTATGATTACTAGGGTGTATATACAGATGTATGTATGTAATTGATGTGATGTTGTTTATATGAGAATGCATGTTTATGGTAATGTGATGTATGTGTTCTATGATTTAGACGTTGAGTTGTGAGGGTGTTGCCGCCTTCTTGAGTTTTCGTGGAGGTGTGAGGGGCAACTATTATGTTGGGAGTGTTGTGAGTGGGTTTTAGAAGTGTTAATGTTTGACAGGTGGCTTAGATGTATTAGTTTGGGGTAAGGGAAGAGCATTAAGGGAATTTTGAGAGAGGTACGAGCGTACGGATTTCTGTACGGGCGTACCAAATAGGGCAGATGAAGGGGTTTTAGTTCCTGGAGGACGTACGGGCGTACCGAAGGGCGGTACGGCCGGACGCAAGCTCGCAAGAATTTTGGTTTGTCAGTAAAATTGAGCACGTACAGGCGTACCAAATGGAGGTACGGGCGTACCGTTGCTCGCAGGAGTTATGTCCATCAGAAGCCTTAATTCGGTACGGGCGTACCATGGTCCGTACGGCTGTACGCGACTTAGTTTTATAAGTCAAACGGATAGATATTAAGGTTTTCTTTAGGTTTTTATTACCTTCTTCTTTCCTAAAACCTTCAAAACACTTAATTACATTTCTTAAGCCCCAGGGAAAGTGTGAGAGCTAGGAGTTACCATTAGAGGCCATTTATATCGAGATCACGGGTTCACATTAGCAAGCTTCTTATTACAGGTTTGTGCTAAGTTCATGTTTGTTGGTTCATTAATGGCCCCTTTTGATATCCTTGAATTGAAGGAAGATCTTAAAGTCGATAATTCTTTCTACTATGTTCTTAACGATGCTTCTATGACTTGTTTGATGGCTATATGTGCTGAAATGATGCTTATATCATGAAAACATGCATTGAGAGAGGGGAATGGACGGATGAAAGAGAATAGGAAGGAGAGTGATGAGTGCAGAGCTAAGCTCTAGGCATGCTGGGTCAATCATGTTAATGGGATTCTATCAAGGAATCATATAGTGTAATACCCTCCCAATGAGAGATAAGTCTCGAGACATACAGTAGGAAAAAGGGGTGCATCGCACCATACAATTAAATGCCCTCCTTCGGGAGATGAGTACCGGTACATACAAGGACCCAGTATGTGCGAAAGGAATGTGCACAAAGATAAGAAAAGAAGAGGGTTATGAGAATGAAAATAAGGGAGAGTGT
>CANYBF013381364.1:0-15949 GCA_948192965.1 Dalechampia spathulata
ATAGATCCAGAACCCCAAGTGCACGGAAAAGTTACTAGAGTCACTGGAAAATTCAAAACCGAAGCAGTTCAGGTTGAAATAGGATTTTTCTGTGAAAATCGGGATCTATGTGCGCTACACATGAGGAACATGTGGCGCACATAGAGCCATGTGTGGCGCACATAGCTTTGAAAACTGAAATTTTTCAAGCAGAAACCCTAGATCCGGCCCCGATCTAGGTAGATCGGACCCAAAATCGAGTTTTAGCTCAAGGATTTGCATCCAAATCGTGAAAAATAATTTTTGAGTTAAAATTATTTTAGATCCAGCAAGTTTGAAGGCAGATCTAGGGCACCCAAGGCATGGAAAGGCCTTGAATGACTCTAAAATGGCCAGATCGGGAAGAAAATCGGAGAAAACCAGAGTTAAAATGCAAGTTTCTTTGAAAATTGGGGCCTATATGCATAGCATATAGGCCTATGTGCGCCACACATGTGCTACATGTGGCGCACATTGGTCTATATGCGCAGCATATAGACTCAAAAATCAGAAGAGAATGGAAGAAAAATGAAAAAAATGGAGGATTTACCTTATTCCAGCAACTTTTCTTCCAAGATCTTGCTTGATTCCGTGTTTTAGGGAGCCTAACTAGGGTTAATTAGTCTCTAAATCCTTAGGAAAAATTAATCAAGTGTTTAATTAATTTTTGGAGTGATTTTGCAGAGTTTCAGTTGCTCTTAGAGCAAATTTAGGGTCCATTTTCAGAACCGTAAGCTCTATATTTATAGACAATAAATTGGGCATGGCAGTTTTGTAATTTTCACCCAGATTTGAAAATTTTTGAAGGCAATGTGCACCACACATTGCCCATGTGCGCTACACATTGCCCGTGTGCGCAACACATTACCTTTTGACCCCTCACGTGGGGCCCACTGCGGTCATTTTCGGGATGCGGCCCGAAGCCTATAAGCGTTATTCGATGTAAGGAATAACTTTGTAGAAGAAAGTTTTTCCAAATTCGATCCCGAGAAGGCTCCCGACCAAACGTCTTTTTATGAAGTTCCTATGCAACGTGTGTAGCACATAGCACGATGCGCTCTGCTCGATACGGGCAAAACCGGATGCACACCATATATCAACTGAAGTGCAATCGACATTTCGGGAAACTTTACAGTTATAAGTTTTCTCAAATTCGGCCTCGAACACCAAGTTTTGGCTAATGGGCCCAATTTAGGGTTTGCGACCCAGTTTTGGCCCAAAATGGCATTTGGCGTACCAGAAGGTCGTTTCTCGTGTAGGTATCAGTGGAATATGTTCTGCTTGTCAAGAACACACAGATGGGTGAATTTGGGAGGTGGGCCCATCTGGGTACTATTCATGATGAATAGTACCCTTATGGGCCCCACAGCACAAAAGGGCCTAGAAAGTGACAAATAGTATGCCAAGTGTTTTGCCTCAAGTAAGGCGACAGATAGGATGCGTTCTGTGCGTACAGAATACATCAAAGTGGATTATAGTAGGAAGTGGGCCCCACTAGTGATTAGCGAGCCCCACAACGCGGTGAGCCTAAAAATGTGGCATTTGGGATGTCACGAGATATGCCTTGTGTAAGGTAGCAACGGAATGTATTCTGTAAGTACAAAATATACTAAATAGGCTAATTGAGGAAATTGGGCCCCGCCTGCATACTATTCATAGTGAATAGTGACCTAGATTCAAAATGCAATATTTTGCATTATGTGTATCCTACCACGCGTAGGCAGGTGTGAAATGTATTCTGTAAGTACAAAATACACAGAATAAAATTAGTAGAAGCAATAGGCCCCACTAATGTCCTAGGTGGGCCCCACAGCGTAGTGGGCCTAGAAGATGGCATTTGCAATGCCAAGCGCTGTGCCTTGCGTAAGGCAACTGGAAAATGCATTTTGTAAGTACAGAACACACAGAATAGGTCAATAGGGGCAACGGGCCCCGCCATTGCTAGCTAAGCCCTACAGCATAGTGGGCCCAGAAGGTGGCTGCGTGATGCTAAGCGCCGTGCCTTACGTAAGGCAACATGGAATTGTATTCTGTAAGTACAGAATACATAGAATAGGCTGTTTAGGGCCTGCGGGCCCTACTTTTGTCTGGTGGGCCCCACCTATGCACTATTCATGGTGAATAGTACTTGGGGCCAAAAATGGAATATTTCACATTTCGAGTGATTTGCCTTATGTAGGCAATAGGGAAGGGTGTTCTGGATGCACAGAATACTCAGAATACACGACGGGTCCCGCCAGGTGCCATGGTGGGCCTCGCCAGTTCTAATGCGTTCTGTGCACCAAAATACATAAAGGAAGACACAGAGGCCTATATGCATAATCGGGATTGATACCAGAGACTAAATCCTAGCCGAATCAGTAAAAACCCGAAATTATACAATGGTGAAAAGTCAGGGTCAACACCGAGCAAGGGATTCAAAAATAAAACCTTACAATATAGTACTTAGCCACTCATGGCTTATAAGAAAAACAAGAAAAGATGAAGATATAGCTAAGAAGAACACTCCTAAGAAGAATGAGTGATCGGGTGGTGGAGTCTTCGTTCAACCTTGATTCCCTCCTTAAATCCTTGAGTGGAGGTCACTCTTTATCCCATCTTGAGTTTGTCCATTTCTTGGTCCACTACTCTTTCCATGATATAGACTCCATTACCCATTAAGGCTCTTTAAAACTTTTTGTTTTTGCTCCCCTCATGGAACCCATTTATCTACCTTATCTCCTATCAAGTTGTATTTCAATTTGCCCAATAATTGCAAGTCCACGATCATGGAGTTAGAGTCCCTGATCTTGGACTTTTTTAGTAGCTTTCCTCCATTCTTCTACCTTGGTGCCATGATCGTGGGGTTGGAGTCCATGATCGTGGAAATTTCCAATAGGTTCTCGGGCATCTCTTTATGACTTCCACGATTGTGGAGTTGGAGTCCATGATCATGGAAAATTCCAGTAGCTTTCCCCTCTCACGCTCTTTTACCATGATCATGGCAAGGAGCTATACGATCGTGGAGTTTGTCTTCCATGCATAAAACTCCTTGTTTCTTCTTATTTGCTCTTCTAATGCTACACACTTAACATACACATCAAACTCTACTAAAAACAAAATAAAGCAAAGCCAAATTCTATGAAATTAAAGCAAACTTAACATCCTAAAACATCTAAAATGCAATGCATGATGGCACACATCAGTAAGTGGGTTGAAACCATACATAATTTCAAATTATGAAAAACTTGTAATAAAATGCTTACTCCTATTATATGCAAACTCAATAAATGGCAAATAATCTTCCCAAGTTTTCAAATGTTCACCCATAATAGCACATAACAATGTTCCTAAAGTACAATTTACAACCTCAGTTTGACCATCCATTTGAGGGTGAAAAGTAGTAAAAAAACAATAATTTGGTTCCAAGTTTAAACCAAAGAACATGCCAAAAAATGCTAAAAAAATCTGACATCCTTATCAAACATAATTGTCTTAGGAACACCATGTAAGTGCGCAACCTCTCGAAAGAACAAATCAGCAATGACTAGCATCATCGATTTTATGACATGCAATGAAATATTTCATTTTAGAAAATATGTCAACAACAACAAAGATAAAACAATAAATTTTAAAAGATGTGAACCTTAAACTTGCTCTTTAAGACCTATTAATTATACAGAATTGAGAACGTTATTGATGCAATTTAAAACCCAACAACATTTTTAAAACAATAATCAGATGCAATTGAAGAAAAACTTCAAATCATTCTAAAATATAAAAGGATAAACATTACTTGATTTGAACTAGGTTTTGATACCAAATGATTCAAGAAAGATGCTTAAGATAAAAAATGGTCTTATAAACCCTCAAATTAAATAGCAATGATTCCAACTAAATTAAGTAACATGATATGATTTTTTTTCACACCTAAGAACACTTCAAGAAAGAACTTAAGTTAAATACATCCCATGAATCCAAATCTATTTAGCACTCAAGAACATAAAGAATAAGAATTAAAAATATCATTATTAAAGATATTTTAAACACCATATATAAAATAACCACAAAGCAAATAATCTCTCTTTATCAAAGAGAGAAAACTCTTATCTCAAGTTTTCATTTCTTTAATCCATATTTTCCATTCTTATTTCAAAATAAGATAATACATATTTATAGGAGAATACAATATAATATAACAAAATCAAATAAATCCTAAATAATAATAAAATAAAAAACCATCTATATTCTAATTATAACAGCCCATTTATAAAGTTGAAAACCGCATTTACCTCTTTAAATACCACCCTCATAACTAATGCTAACTCATTAATTTTACATCATCATGCTTATGAGAATGGAGTCACACTCATGACCACATTTATCTCAATATTCCAGTATTGGCGTTTTCCATAATCGCATCGGATCTATCACAATTGTCATAATAACTTTTTAACATGTTTTTATCATAATTGCACCCTCAATTGCTTTCAACAGCTTCTTGACTCCTTTGAAGTCAACCTCTAAGTGTTGGATTGGTTAAAAGTAATGGTGTTTTATGTTGTATTACCCTTTTGCTTCAATTGCCTCTCAACCTTTATAGCAATGTGCACCAAGTCTTCTAGCTCAACATAATATTGTAACTCTACCATGTTAGCTATATCTATGTTCAAACCATTAAGAAACCTAGCCATGGTAGCCTCTTGGTCCTCGACAGTCGCTTTAATTATAGCCATCTCTATCTCCTTGTGATAATCCTCCATACTCTTATTACCTTACACTAAACCTTGCAACTTGTTATATAAATCATGATAATAATGAGATGGAATAAACCTTCTCCTCATCATAGTCTTTATTTCAACCTAAGTGGTAATAGGCCTTTCTCTATTTCACCTCCTACTTGTAATGAGCTTATCCCACCATACAATAGCATAATCCTTAAACTGAATAGCTGCAAGCTTTATCTTCTTTTCTTTTAAATAATTATGGCAATCGAAGATAAGCTCTAGCTTGCATTCCCACTCTAGATATGGCTCTAGATCATTTTTACCAAGGAATTATAGTATCCTTATTTTGATGCTTTGTATGTTCTGATCTACACCTATTTAACCAGTTCTATAAATCTGATCTTGATTCACCATGGTGGCTTGGTCATCAAAATCTTCTTCCCAAACCTCCTCAACTAGTGGTGTTAGAATTCTTAAACCTCTAGGATTAGCTTGACCATCCCCCTCTCTTAATGCATTGATGTCATTTTGATTTCTTTCCAACCTCTCATTTATATTTCCAAGAGTAAGTTGAATTCGCCTAAATTGTTGTTACATGGCGTTGAGCAGGAACTCTTGATCTTTAGTACCACTTATGTCTCCTTGATCTGTCATCTTTGCAATGCATAAAAATAATTCTCATACTCCTTTACGTATTTCACTCCTCATAAATGATAAAACACTCATGTTTTCACTCTCAATTTCTTCCCAAATTTACACACAAGAGTCAGTTCACTTTCACAATCAATTATTTCAATTACAAACAATTTCTTAAAATAGCATAATGAAATCCTAAATAATGAAAGTTCATGCAATCAATCACTAGATGCAAAGTAGACTCCAAAAATAAATGAACTACTAGTACTTGGTAAAAATTAAGTACAAGATAGATTTTTAGTTAATTATGGCAGCAAAGAAACAAGTATGATACGAATTTGATGTAAATAAATGCAAAATAGGTAAAATGAAAAAAATTAGATTACTTTAGATACAAGGAAATAACAAATATGGAAATATAATGTAAGAAACTAAAATTTCTTATTGAAATTTTAGTTATCACACAATTAACACACTCAATTCAAAGCTACTAAACAAGGAAGAAAAATCAAATTCCCAAAATGAATTATCTAAATCAAATTGATGCACAATAATTTAGGGTAATAATATGTAATAAAAAACCTAATTAAGGAAAACAAATATTTAGTTATCACTCAAAAAGACAATTATACTAATCTTGCTCAAAATTGTTTTCTTCTTGTTTTTTCTTTTGCTCTTTTTTTTTCTTGAATTATGGAATCAAGAGCAAGATCTCAAAACAAACAATATCAATGTTGAATTTGCATAAAGAAAAGAAAATTGCAAGAATTAGAAGAAGGATAACCATTAGAGAGAGCCAGAGCTCTAATACCAATTGTTGCGAAACCTAAGATCTCTCAATAAAATCAAGAACTCCTTAATCAAGATTGGCCAAACAATTTATCTAATTACCTAAGATGTACATTACAAGAACCTATAAAGATTGATTTTCCTTAGAACCTAAGATAATTCACATAATAAAACAATTAGAATAGGAAAAAAAATTACAATACAATTGAAAGTAACAATTTGAAAGCAATTCAAACACCTTTTGCATACATATGAAAAGAAAGCTTCACACTTTTCTATCAAGATTTTATGTTTTTAATTCAAGAAGATAATGCCTCAAAACCCCTATTTTTCCTAATCTAGATACAATGAAAAGTCATCCTATCTAACCCTCAAGATATCTTTCAAAAACACTATTGAAAAGATAAATAAATTCAGCATTTTTAACATTATCACACTCATGACAAGAATGTTGCACTCACAACAACCTTTTTCTCAACATAGGTAGCATTTTAAGATTTCCTTTTATCACGATTACATTGCATCCATCATGATTATGACAATAACTTTTCTACCTTCAAACTTTGATTTTTGATCATGATTGCATTGCCTTTATTGCCCTCATGACAGAGTATTTTCAAGGTATAAAAATAAACACAAAATATGAATTTTCCAAATCCCAACATGTGATTTATGTTCAAAGTAAGTAAACTATGCTAAAACTAAGAGCACACTCTTCAAGACCAATTCTCCTTATCAATTTAAGCTTTTATAAAGAGTTAAAGTTGTTCTTTTAATTGTTTTGCATCAGCACATGTGATTAGACCTAAAAGCCTATGCATATATGGAACAACTTTACTTATATCTCCTTTGGCATCTTGATTTATATCACCTTCATTATCAGTTAGAGTCATATCAACTTATTATTTCCAACAATAAGGTTTTGAAGATGTAACCAGGTTGGCTATGGCAAAAGCATTTTGATTCAAATTTTTCATGCTACTTATATCATTAATTTATATATTTCTTAGCCATTTCACATATGCATTTTTTGTATTTCAACATGCAGGTTCTATCCAACAACCTTAATAATGTCCAAGTTTGGGATTCTAACCTAACTCAGTATCTTATTAGACTATATAAGCAACTCTCATTATGTAATTATTATACTCTCATGTCATTAAGCATTATGGATAGCTCTAGGTATTGATTTTAAGCATTAAATGGCTATAAATTCATGGACTTTTTTCTTCCTCAATGAGTTATATTTTGGTATAATAAGGATGCTTGATGTTGTTCCAAATTTTTACATAAATTAATTCCAATTAAGCTTTACTCCAACTATAATTATGTGGATGAGCATGTATATTTATAGTCCTTTAAGCTTTCCAAGTAATAGTTCATCTTACACATATAAATTTATCCTAACCATTTAATTTTCATATACAAATCATGTTATCATTAACAAATACAACCAACCAAAAAACCCTATTTATCTAACAATTAGGTAGGGGTATTTAAAATCTTATCCAATCCCTTATGTGTTCTATTATTCTATGACTCTAAATCAACCAATATGTAATTTTAACCATACATACACATGTCTTTATATGGCTCACCTAAATTATCTTTAATTCGGTAATAGCACTTCATAAATTCCAAACAAAACATCTAATTAGCTTATTAGATCTACATGCACATTCAAGGGCTGGAAATTGTTTACATACATGTTTACATTCATGTTATACCATTTAGAACTTCAAATTAAACATGATAACCCAATCCATTCAAGCATATAACCCTTCTATAACTTCCAACTTTCAAACAACCATATTTCATTTCAATTTATGCATACATACATAATGAATTAGTTTCTTTTCTACCGTAACATCCATCCATAATCTTCCTTTTTTAATTAATATTACAAACATATATAAATACTATTCTTTCATAAATATGTAGGAACTCTATATCCAAAGAAGAAGTATTATTTCTTCTCAATAGCCTTGGATTCCAAGTAAGCAATCAATTATTGTAATCAGGTAAGCTACCATAATGTCTCTTTCAAGCTTATCTTGTCCACCTTTTTCTATTAATTCATAGACCTCTAAGGCTCCCAAATTTTATATCATTCTTTTATGGTCATGTAGACTTAGAAAGGATTTTATAGGGAAAGGAGTCATCATTACTTGGAATTTTCCTTTAATTGTTAATTATCCCTCATTGTTGCATCTTCTTCTTATATTTTTCAATAATATCTTTTATTGAATCAATTTTACTTCATTTTAAAATATTTAGTCAACCTAACACCTCTCTTAACTAACCTATTCTTTTCTTTAGTCAAGTTAATTAAATCTATATATATATTTCCTTAAGAATATCTTATAAACCTTTTTAAAATACATATATGGCTATATTAAAATTATCACTCTCAATAACTTTCATATGTGTGTATTTCATTAGAGCTTAGACTAATAATGACCATTATTTAAATTAATGTAGCATTAAAATGACATTAGCCATCATTGTAGTCTAGCTAGTCTTAAATAAAGCAACTTGATTCTTTTAAATTAATTATGGTTTAAATCATTTTGTATCCCATTAGAAAATTAATCTTAAATATTTCTTAGAAATTTTAGATAAATTTAACATCAATTGTTTGATTCATTCTCTTAAACTTTCAAGTCTACCTATAAATAGTAATCTCAAACTTATGACATAGTTATCACTTAATTTTGCATAATTTATCAAAGCTTTACTTAATTATAATTTATGCTTGTATTTTAAATTACACCTTACCTATGTCTCTTTTTCATTCCTTCATATTTTACTTAATCTATTGGATAAAATCTATAACCAACACCTTCTATAATTTCATCCTTTGTTATTTTCACATGATGTTACTATGCATAAATGAAGTAAGGTAGCTTACATATGCATATTAATGCCTAAAATTCAACTCATTTCTTTTGACTCTCTATCCATCCCCTTCACTTAGTTATCACATTCATATTATACTTTAATTTTCCTATACGAATGCATGTAAACATAATAGATTAGTAATTCACCAATTTGAACTTCACTTACCAAAATATAAATTTCATGAATCCAAATTTATTATAATAAAATAACAACCTCTAATATCCCATTTTTTCCTTTCTTAATTGGTTAATTAACTATACTATAAGATGAGTTCACACCTTCTTTTGTATATCCTTCACTTAACTTATCACCATGTTTATTGCATTATTGATTTAAAAAATATTAAAATATACAAATTAGTTTAAGTATAGCAAGTAATATTCATAGATCCATAAAAATGTGCAAAAAATGATGGATGTGATAACAACATGATAACCCTAAATTTCACCTGTGCATTACATTTATATATTTTCAATATTTCAGTATGGTGATGAACTTTGATCTTGATTTCATGTTGCATATATGGGTTTTGGCACCTCATGAGTGTTTCTAGCCTATAACACATCTTACCTTTAGCTTCCAAAAGCCTATGCATGTTATGAAAACTCATGTGATGTAAGTGCCTTATCTTCGATGCTCAAGTGACATACGCCACATGCTTCCTTGCTATTTTAGCATAAGGGGACTCATTTTAGCATGGGGTGAATATTACCCAAGATGTCTGGAACTTGGTGCATATCACTTGAAAGTATGATGTATAGCACATGTCATGGAACATGCAACACACATTACATGACATGTGATGCATGTCACCTTCGAGTAGCAAAAATCCTAAATTTCTAATGCATTTTTAGCTCTCCCGTCTCTTTTTTTATAAATATCCTTCAGGTATTTGATGGAAAGGGATCCAAAGTTTACTAAATTGGGCTAAACTCTACTAAAATAATCTCTCAATTAAGTAATCCCTAAATTAAACTATTAGATAATTAATGATTAATTAACCTTATTAGAACCCTTAGCTCTTACTAGAATCAAGATTTAGGAGTCCACCAATCTTGTAAGTGTCAGTAGGCCCTTTCTTATTTTCCTCCTCTTGTTTCCTTTGCCTTTTTATGGGGTTTTTTAAATGATTTTCATTGATTTAACCTAAAGCCATGAATGTCATAGTGGCATATACGACTTCAAATTATCCTAAATGATATGTAATAGTATAAAATCCAACTACTTTTAGGTTTCCATTAATGTTTTTACCAAAAATCATATTTTTCTTCTTGCTAAAATTTGGACATGTAGCACATATATGTGGTATACATATTGAATTTTTCATGACATATGGTGCATTCATGCTTAGATTTTTCAAAAAATTAATTTTTAATTTAAAATTTAATGGTCTTTAGTTAAATTGATTTTCCAACTTAATTTGAAATTAATTCCAATTAAATTAATTTTCATGCAATTATGGATGATTAAGATAATTTAGGAAATAAATTAAGTCTAGATGATGATTTAACATAATTCTTAAAGTTTCTTAATTATTCTTATGATATTTATACAATCTAAATCATGTCGCATCCACTTTCACTATTATTATGTTAATTATGGCCATAATTACATCAAGTTTTATTTTTAATTTTAGTGACTAAATTATTAATATAACTAATAAACTAGACAAAAATAGAAGATTATTATTTAAATGAATCATTATTCTATTAAAGGAGCATATAAGTTAGAAATAGATAACAATACTAGAGTTCAATAAAATAAAGTTAGTAGACTAAGTAGAATTATAATAATAGATTATTTAATAAATTTAATAAATTTATAGTTGATATTAATTTATTATGATACTTTATATTAATGTTAGATAATTCTTTGTATGGTGGCAATTAAAAGTTTTTATTTTAGTTAACTCTCAAGGAAAAGGAATCCACTATGATCTAGAAAAGCTTAAAAGATAATGGAAGTAAATCTGTACATGAGTTGTATCTAATACCTGATTAATTATATCTAAGCTAAGGTATGAAGAGGAAATTTGTTAAGAATATGGATGAGTAGGATACCTTACGTTGTAGTGGTAATATGTTAAGAATTGCACCTTAACTTAATGAATTTATAATTAAACATAAGATTAAATAGTATGTTATGAATGATGTCTTATTTTGAATTAGTTGGTAGGTTGGCAAATAATTAGATAAGAGAATTAGCTAAAGTGTTATTACTCATCTTGAAGGTCATTTTATGCAAGAAAAAGTAATATTAATGGACAGTTTAGTTTGTATGCAAATGCATGAACATATAATATGAATTTAGGCTAGATTTTGACTAATTTAATATGAAAAAGTGGATTGTCGCCTGACTAAACAATTAACTAAAAATTTTTCTTTTGATTTACTTTGATTTTAGAGTTGGAAACTTAAGATTGACATATGTTCTATGCCCAATTTGACTGTAGGTCATTAAATATTTGTATTATAATAAAAGCATAACCTTCAAGTTGTATATGTGCATGTGGAAGAAATGTAAATTGCCACTAAATTACATACTCAAATGCAAGACTCTCAGGTTGAATCTAGTAGCTTAAAATTTAACTTAAGTAGCTTATAGTTACATAAGTTCCTAAGTTAATTACCTATTTAAAATTGATGCATAACATGTATATAATAGTAGTTGGTCAATTTTGGAGAATGTTAATGGAAGAAAATTTATCAAACCACCTAAGGACTGAATGAACCATGATCCTAGATTGAATTGAATTCCTTCTTTCATGAAAATGAGTCAGCATTTTAGTGTTCACCCTTTATGGAATTAAATAATGAATTGATAAGATGTACTGATTTCTTGGATATATATGATGTAATGTATATACATATGTTCTTGTACGTAACTATTGAGGGTTTTTTAAATCGAGTTCATAATCTTCTAAGTGCATACATGTATGTGCTACATGGTGAAATAACATATGAACTAGTTGATGTAAGTTAAAGGAAGTAACTTATTAAGTCTAGCCAAAGGTTGATGAAATGGATGCAAAAACCTTGAATGGATGGAATCTTGCATGATTAGTATAGTAATTAGCATGATAGATTTGAATTCATTAAAATTGTTGGGTCCCATGGATCATTAAGCATGCAAAAGTGACATAGAATTGTATGGACCTAGATAAAAGAATGAGTACAACTTTAACTCTTAAAATTATTAAAACTTAAATTAATAATGTATCTAAAATGCTAGCTATATGTGTATAATAAATTAGGCTCTTAGTGTATTAATTTATCAATATAATTAGTTATTCTTTTTTTGTGGACGTAAGTAATAAACTAATAGAATTATTATTGGAATTAAGCTAATATAGTAGCTATTCATTAATAACAAATTCAAAAGAAGTATAACTAGCTAGAACATCGAGATTACATATATAACTATTAAGAATTACCACCAAAATGAATGTATATAGCTTTATTCATTATTATAATGTTAGATATAATTCAAACATATTCATGCCAACCTTAGCTTAGAGAGGATAAGCTGAATGTATACAACATAACCAAGGAACTTATGCCTAGATTACATGATACAATGCTAACTTCTATATTGTGACTATAGATATGATATGTATATAAAGATTTCAATTAACTGATCTAATTATTAGTTAATTATTAGATCGAATAAGGGTTACTTAGACAAGTGAAAGATTAAACTATAAAGTACATGGTGTTAATGAAATAGTAAAACTAAAGCTAAATAGAAGTTGAATGTTTAATTAAAGGTGTTTATAAACATTTAATATATTCATGTAACTTGTGGATTAAATGTCTATATGTAATAGGCAAGGAAAATAAGACCGTTGCTACCCTTATTTCTCAGATAGACAAAAGCAAGGTTAAGATAGGTTTGTGCCCAATAAAAAGGCTTGATGATTTAAGCATCATAGCATTAAATATTATGAGTATTTGATTATTATTTATTAATGTTAAATATATGATATATTGATATATCTTGAAATGTTATTGATTTATAGTTGTGTCATCATTACATATACGCATACATGAAATAATCATGCATCATATACCATTAGCATGATATTTTGGAGGAATAAGAGAGGCATAGTTATATATATATATATATATATATAAGATAAAATAAGGAAGGCTCTAGTATATCTATATATTGAAATGATACAAAGATAGAGAATACAGAGAGATATATTGGTAAATAAATAAATTATTTAAAATATACCTAGTATAGGTGGTGCATAATTAGAGATAAAGATTAATGTGATCACAAAGAAATGACAAATTCACAGAAAATGGTGAATTCACATAAAAATGATGAAATGATAAAGAATAGAAGAATGCAATTCATACTTGCATCCATCATCGTCTAACATATCATTACTACGATAAAAGATAAATGTAATTCATATTGGCATTTATTGACACAAAGCATATCATTATTATTTTATTGGCATACAAAGTAATAATATGGCTAATTGGTGAGAATGATAAATGGTATATAGAGATAATCATGGAGAAATACTACAATGATAATTCATTATTATTTATATAATTCTATTTAGTTGATATATTTATTATGAAAACTGGCTACTTTTATTTGTTATATTTTTTTATTAATTATTTATTTATTATTCTACAAAGATAATCAATTTTTTATTTTGTATGATTATTATTAAACACCATTGAGTTTTATACTCGACGTTTATCATTTGATGAACGTAGGTTAAAGTCATTCAGAGCATCCAGATCAGTAAAGCACCAACACAGTCAAGATACTTCAAGCCTTGTATGATCCTTAGAATGTACTTTTGGCAGTATAACGTATTCCTGGTGAATGTTTTTATTTGTGTAACTATCATTGTATAAATATTGGTAGTAAAATAATTTGGGTTTGTAAATAGCAGAGATACTGAAATTACCTAATGTATGGCTTGTTTAAATTATAAAAATGTAATATGTATTCAGCAATTACTAGATGGTATTTTATAATTTATATGTGAATACTTTATAAAAACAAGTGATGATAAAAACCACAAGTTACAAAATAAATAATTACAAATACAGACGACATATCCTGTTGATAAAAGGTCCATTGTAAAATGATTTATGAATTCCTAATTATATGGTTTTGTTTAATCATTTTATGGGAGCATGTTTTCACTATTCAGGTGTGACAGAATTATGTACTTTGCTTATAATATAAATTAAAATCTATGATGTATGGTGCATATTACTTGATGTGTTATGCACATCACTACTATTTAATTAAATAAAAGAAATCTATAAAACTGAAAGATAACTTTAAAGCATAGATGTTGAATTTTCATATTTTTTGGAGGATTTAATTATTTAATTTTATAGTGGAGGGATTAAAATTGTATCATTTTCTTTTAATAATAATTTTTAAAAATTTACTTTGTATTTTATTAGTCATAGATTTTATAAGATGCAAATAATAATAATCAATTATCATGATTGATTATCAATCATGTATCTATGACTTATCTTCAAAGCCCTTCTAAAGTGGATATTATACTAGAAAAATAATAATATAAATTACCTAACATTTTCATTATTTTTTGCTTTGTCTTTGTAAAGGGTAAGAACTTGTTATTTTATGGCATGGGAAAGTAATAGAAAGGATAATGAAGCTTGGCTTAGATGGAATAAGTTAAGAGTCACCACCCCAATCTCCATTCATAGAAAAAAAATAATTTCATAAAATACCAAGTCAATGACTATTATATTATATAAACACTGATTACTTAATAATTAAAATGTCAATTTGTAGAGAAAAAGACTATTTCTTTTTACATGGCATGATTTGGGCTACTTTACCTAAAAATCATTTTTAATCATTTTTAATTCTATTTATTTTACTTAAAAATCATTTTTAATCCCATTTTTTGAGCCTCTCGGGACCTTGTAATATTAATTTAAGCTTGCATATAGCTTGAATTAATTAATTAACATAAGTCTCAAAAGCATCATTTTTGCCTAAAAATGTTTGAATGCATTTTTATCGGTCAAACAGTTTTACTCATGCATTTTTAACTTGTTGGTTTATGAAAATGTGTTTAGCAATAGAAGATACAATTTAAAACCTTTTAAAAACACGTTTTATAATGGATCTAGCAATTCTATACATAGAAAACATCACATACAGAGAAGATTATATAAGGAGAATGAAAAACTTACATTAAGCCGATCTCCTTCTTTCTTTGTCCTTCTGAAAAGTTATAGCAAACTTTTCAATCCCTAAGGATAGAGGACCTTTAAACTATCCACACAAGTTAAGAAAATGTTTAGTAATCAAATTATTAGGTTTGTTTTGAGACTAGTAAAACAAAATATAAAAGAGAATGGATGAAGAATGATGATTGAATTTGGTATTCTTCTTGATGTTCTATCAAAACTGAATTGTTTTTCCTTGTTTTTGAGCTTCAAAATTATTTGAAAGTAGAAGGAAAAAGAGGTAGTAAAAATATACTTCTTCACTTCATATGTTTTCACCAAAACATAATAATATAACCCCAATTAGGTTTAGGTTATGTTAAGTCAAGTCATGTGCATGTCACATGCTTCTGGCATGTGATTTGCATGTGACTAACTTAAATTTCCTTCCATAAGCACATGACAATCATGTGCACTTCCATTTAATTCATCATACATGAATAAGTTATGTGACATTCATGTTTTGACCATTAAGTCAATTAATTCCATCAAAAACCTGTATATACCATGCATGTAAAACATAAAATCTTAAATCACTTGTATCTTGAGTTTTACTTATCAGATTTCAATGATCTTGGTATCAAATCGAAGCTCTTTTCATGATATTTCTAATAAACATGAAAAATCTAGGTTATATTATAACCATAAAAA
>CANYBF013382650.1:0-24885 GCA_948192965.1 Dalechampia spathulata
AAAAAATGGAAAGAAATTTGTGAAGAATGGAAGATGGGCTGAAAACGGGTTGCACAAGTTCACAGACTCGCGAACGTTGAAATGGACAGTTGGGGTTACAGAGAAGTGGAGAAACTGAAGATTGCACTAAGGGAAAATGTCCGATTATTCTGGCGATAATGGCAGCTAGGTCGAGTGAGGAGAAATTGGCGCGATATCCACGAGTGGGTATATTTGTAAAAAACAATTGGAAAGCTGTAGAAGTAAATGGAAAAAGCTAAAGATGAAAGGAATTTTTTATGGGCCGGGTTTTCTGCAAATCAAAATATAAAAATAAGTTAAGCCCGTAAATATCCCCAATTTAAAGGAGAATACAATTTTTTGCAAGTTAACGAAGAGGAAAATACTAGGAAACTCATGCTTAATCTTATTGTTTGTAACTTTTCATATATTCTTTTTTATTTATTTTATTATTTATATAAATTTTTATATTAAGATTATAAATATATATAATAATTAATTTTTAATTTTATATATCATCCTATCAAAAATTTATAATGATTGTTTTCATATTTTTATGATTAATAAAAGTTACTTATATAGCCAAAATTTAGATTCGATTTAATTTTATATATTAAAAAATTTAATTAAATTCAACAATTAAACCAATTAAATACTCACCTATATTTATTGGTATCAAAATTTTTTAATTATTAGTTTTGGCATGTTAATTTTATCCATTAGGTTGATTATTTTATTATTATCACTTCATAAATTTTATGTTAAACCAATCCAACATAACAACTATCATACAATATCCTATTAGAAGTTGTAGCAGAAAACTTTGTATTTCGAGGAAACATGTAATCTTCCATCCTCATCAAATTAATGAAAGGCAACAAAATCTATTTCGATAATCAAACAATTTTTAAAGAAATTTGTTGATTTTTTTCTTAGTGAGAGACACAAAATCCATCAAAAAGGGGAAATAAAATAGTATTAAATGTATAAAACATCTAGCTATATATTAAACTTATTATAAGAGTAAATAAAAATTAAAAATACTTGGATAATATAGATGGACGAAAAGGGGAGAAAAATGGAGAAAAGAGGATGTGAGAGAAGATGACACGAAGAAGAAGAAGTCTATGAGAAGGGAAAAGATGATAGAAGGATGAGGTAGAGGGAGGGATGGAGCCGGAGAAGGAAAGAAATGGAGATGGGAGGCAGCAGCTTTGGAGGAAATGGAAGGATTAGGGTTAAGAGTGACTGTAAATGTCATCCCAAAAATGCTTCTGCTCTGTCTCTCTTTTTTTTTTTTTTTTTTTACAACAATCCCATTATACTAAATCAATCCTTGAAAACCACATAAATAAAGTTAAAATACTAATTAATTATTATATAAAAAAACATCTAAAATGTTTAAATATTTGAAAATGTCTTTTGCCTCCAACTTTCATTCAACATTATAAATACTTTTTTTCGGATATTTTAAATTTATTTTTGACTTAGTATCATTTTATTATCATTTTATTATGATATTTTATTTTAATATATATATATATATTAATTTTTTATTAAATGGTTAGAAATATTATATAAAATATAATGTACTCAAGTGGGAAAATTATAAATTTAATATTGAAAATACAATATATATTTATATAACATTATTAAAATATTAATTAAAATAGAAAATAATTTGATAATTATTTTGGGAACATGTAAATTTAAATAATATATTATAAATTTATTAACATTCAAAAATTATTGAAATTTTAATAAATAAAACTAAAAAATTTTAATTTTTAGGTATTTATAAATAATATTTTTTATGAATATATATCTATTATAATTATTTAATTTATGGATTTAAATTGAATTTTAAATATATATTTAAAAATTTATCTTCACCAGAACGGAATCTAATTTTTGAATCATTTTTAGGTAATATTGATCAAAATAAGAAGAAATGGTGGATGTTTTATTAAAAAAATATTAATTTCATTAAAAAATTAAAATCATCAAATAGTATTATAAAATAAAAAATAAAATCTTGGACTCGTGGAATTATCCTGCAATATAACTCATGAGGAGGCTTGGACGCTTTAGTGGGCCTATTTCAGGCCCAGTAACAATGTTGGCAAGCTCGAGAAAACTCTTCCTTTTCATCACCTTCTTCTTCTTCAAAGTCTGATTATGAATCGGAAAGGACCCTCCATTACCATACCATCAAATCCCATTCAACCATAGAAATATTTTTAGCTGCCCTAAAATCCAACACCAAATAAAAGTAATCAACTTCATTATAATCTGAATATTCTAGATCGGGTTGTTGATTATAACCATAAAAATAGACTTCAATTAATTCCAATAACGTTGATTTATTTTGATTAAAATCGAATTCAATCGATCAAATATATAAATTAAATTAAATAATAAAAATAAGTAAATTAAATTAAATCAAATATTGATATTAATTTTATTTAATTATATTTATTAGATAATTATATAAATATTTAATTAGTTTGGTTAAACTGATAATCTATCTTATAAAATTGAATGACATTTTGACAACAAATTGAAATGATGTAACCAATCACTTTTTTCGATCTAAGTCACTCGTAATTATGTCCATAAAATACGAACAATTACTGTACCGTAACCAAGTCTAATTGACATAGTCCATTCTCTGGAAGTTAAAAAGTTTACCATAGAAAAAGAAAAAGGAATTAATGGAGGGTTTATAATTTTCAAAGCATACAAGGCTGATGTTGAATCTAATTAAATTATTTAATCAAGGTTGCTGTTTTCATGCCAACCGAAGAATCCAATTAATATATATGTGATTACCACTTTCGCAACTTGATTACTATTAAATATTAATCTAAATCCTGCTGTTGTTTTTTTTCTTCCTTGGCTCTGTTCTTATTTAACCACTCCCATATGGCTTTTTTTTTTCCAATAATAAATAAAATATTTAAACATAGATAATGATGATTATACCTGTAAAGTATAGAATTATGTTTATTTTGACTTTTTGTAGCCTCAGATTTTTTTAGTTTAGAGCTGCAGAATTGATAGATTCGTAAACGCGTTGGGGGTTCATAGCATCTTTTAATTAATTAACTTTATTTATATTTATAATTTCCATATGATTATGATCTTCAATATTTTTAAATCTAATATAATTAAGTCTAACTTAATTATTATCTTTGATTAATATTTATCCGTTTATATATTAACTGTCTTTCTAGATTAAATTTGAAATTTGAAAAGGTTTACGTTGTAAGGTATTAAATATTTTTTTATCTTAATATTATGTTAAAATTCATTTGGTTAAAGAATTACATCGAGATGAGCATACAAATAATGGAACATATCATTTTAATAAATTTATCAATGGCACATGTAGTTTATAGTACATGACATTATGTATCAAAGCACACATTTATTTGAGTTGGTCTTGGAATTAAGAACGGCAGCAATTCGAAATTGTTTTGTATTACTTTCGATCAATCATATATTAAATTTAAACATTGATCGATCTTCCTGGGGAGTTATCGGCTACCAAATGTTTATTGAGTTTGAAATCCTTTATTTTAGGTGGAAGCTTAAATTATTAAATATAGTTCTAAAAATAGTTCAATACCTCTAATAGCATCATTAAGACTAATCCTTCAAATGTATCTACCATCAAAATCACATCCGCAATTTTTACTTCTTTTTGATATAATTGCATCGATTTGCAGGAGCAGTTCACTGCATCATCACTGTTCAATTTGGGAGGAGGAGATTGTCATTCAGCTTGACGAATGATCTAGGCTCTTCTTCCTTCCCAATCTCACAGCCAAACACTTCAACTTTCAAGCTTTTTATTGTTAATTTTTTTCGTGTATAATGAATATTTCAAATGACAGGTCTGATATAAATCTTTTAAATTATTTTTGTTATTAGTAGACTACATTAGCTTAATTTAAATAATATAGATTTTATGTAGAAAGTTGATTCTTTCTTACGTATTTTATTTTTAGAATTTAAGTTAAAAAATTAAATACTATTCATAATTTTACTGTTAAATGTTATAATTTAATAATTAAAATTAGTTATTAGTATCTGAAATTATACACACCAATAATCAAATGACATGAAAGAAGTCATGACTCTAAATTCAGGCGTGGAAGTGTGGAAGAAGTGAAAAGTTGGGAGAGGAAAGCAAAATGAGAAGGGAATTTAAATGCGAATGGACTATAACAAGGACATCGGAGGTATTTCCTTCACTGTCACATTTATGAGGAAATTTCAGAAGATGGCAAGTACTCTTCTTCCCTATATTGATATTAGTTAAAACGGCTGGAATAAATGCAAGATACTTGGCTTCATATCAGCCTATACTTCATAACAACACAAACAGCAAACATCATTCAAGATAATAATAACAATATAAGCCCCCCTTCATTTTAGATGTTATTTTGTCTGATGACACCACATTCCATGGTTTTAAGGTTCTATTTGAATCTAACTTTCTGAAAATATTTATTTTCTTATAAATCAGTTTTGAATTTGTGTAAATTTGAGTTTTTTTCATATAAAATTCAATTACTGAATTATTATGAAAATATTTCTATTAAAATGATCAAATCATAATAATCAATTAATTTAGATTTAAGATTTACAAACTCTTGTATCCATAGACCACCCTTCCAACATCAATCTATGAGATTTAAATCTAAAGACATATTTAGTGAGTCTAGCTTATCATGATGAACCATATGTTGATTCAAAATTTAATTATAAATAAATTATATAAAATTTTTGTATATGAAGTACCGTCCAAATAGATAACGTAATAATGAGTTGACGAATAAGTTTTCATTATTGCCAAAAGCAAAGTATGCCAATTGCCACATTTTTTTTGCAGAAAATGTGACATAGCCAAACATTAAAGGAATCTAACATTGCGGTTGCAAGAAGAGTATATTATATGTAAGAAAAACAAAGTCAAAGAACCAAAATGTCAATTGTTCTTTTATCTTTCAATTACATGGCCTAAAGCACATGACAAAAGAATTGTATCATAAAAATGAATTCCAAAACAAAATGCAGGCCTCTGATAATATACAGCAAGAACTGCCAAATCATATGACCCACCAAATTAAAAACAAGAAACATGTCGCCATTAACAAGTCTCCAACTTGCTATCCTAAAAATGTCCACTATAGCCCTTCTATTTTTCATATCTTTTCAACCATTAATGAGGATCATCGATTCATACACCAAAATAAATTAATAAATAAACTTCCCAGTTGGACGTCTCTATGCTTCCTTCAGAAAAGGACGATTAAACTAAGTTAAAAATCGAAGATGTTACTGAAATTATTGAAAAGATCTATGGTTGGAGTTGGGGTTGGAGAAGTGGTTAAACGAGGAGAAACAAAAGCTGTGGAAGGACTGGGCATGAAACTACCCTCTAAAAAGCTTCTGTTACCATGAAGAGCTGGGCTTAGATCATGAAGAAAGCTTAACATATTTGGATCAGATGGTGGAGAAAAGAAGTTGGGTGATATTGGAGGAAGTGAACCTGGACTTGGTGATAAAATTCCAGGAAATGAATTACCTGTTGTTGATCTTTCCATTACTTGACTCATCTCCATTCCTTGCAAGAATCCAATATCACCACTTGGCTGTACTATTTGCTGCTTCATGTTTTCCTTCGGTGACTTGGCTTTCTCTATTGTTGCATATCTTGCAGCCGGTGAAATTGCACCATTGAGATCACTGTTGAAAGGGTTATTACTGTCGGAAGATGAATACATGGTAGTAGTTGAAGTTGAAAATGAGCTAGAAGAAGTGGAAGAAGAAGAAGAATAAGATGACGATGATGAGCCTGTAAGACGCTGAACTAAGTTCATGAAGTCACTAGGGTTTGTGTGAATAACTTTAGGGGAAACTGTGTAGATTATGACCGGCGGCCGTGGCTGTGTTTGTTGCTGCTGCTGTGATGGTTGCGGTGGTACGACTGGTGGTTTCTTGATCTTGTGTGAATCTTTACGAACTCTCAAAGCCGGTGGTCTTGGACCTTGAAGTTCTTTTCTGGGAGATCTGGTCACAGGAAAGTCATAAGAATCCATATTCTTCCAGTTTTCAATGATGGCTAAGTAGAATTGAAAACAAGCAAGAAGAAGAGGAAGATAAAAGTGATACTAAGGAAGAAGACAACAGAAGCATAATATTGTTTTTGTATGTGGAAATATTGAGTTTGTATATAAAGGGCAGGAAGATGTGTGAGATGAAGAGAGACTGAGTCAAATGTAAGAAAAGGGTAAAGAACAGGAAAAAGAAAAGGAGAAGGTACTAAGATTGATGAGACTGCTAATTTAAGTCAGTTGATGTATATATTTATTTATTATTACAAATACTATTAGTGGTAAGCAATGGCCGGTTCGTGGTGTTATGAATGTTTGAACATGTCCCAGTTTGCAAGCTTTCTTCAAGGTTATTATGTGGAATGAGTCATATGCCACCAATCACCAAATGATGATGTAGGATTCCATGTCAGCAGAACCATGAGCATGTCCTTCAAGATTCAGCCAAATTCAATTTTTTAAAAAATAATTCAAAATATTTCGAGTTTATGTAATTTTGAGTCATTAAATCAAAATTATATAAATTACATATGATTTTTCTTATTTTTTATTTTCATTAAAATTAAATAATTTAAAATTATATATAATATTTTAAGTAATAATCTAAGATGATATTATCTAATCAAAAATTTAATTAAATTTAGAAATTACGTCATTTTGGGAGGGGGACACTAAAGCTACTATTTCATGTAAATTACATCATTTTAGATAACTAAGTAAATAAAAATTCATAATTTCTTTAAAACTTTATGATGATAAAATTATTTTTGTTATGGTGTTCAAACATTGCTCAAAATATAATCATGGTATATCTTAATATATTCCAATGTTAATTGCATCATCTATTTATTTTAAATAAAATAATAGTAATTATCTTAATATCATATATTTAGGATTCTCTTGTTCAGAAAATTGAGTTTTCAATTAAATCTTAAATTAATCAAAATTTTGTTGAGAATACCTATTTGATGTATGCATTTAAGAGTTTGTTAGATAATAACATTTTACTTATTCTTTATACTTTAGATTAAATAGTTAATCAATAGCTAAAAGTTTAATATAGTTTGTTTAATATAATTTAAATATTATCATTATTATTTCACAAAATTAATTGTATAATTAATGTAAAAATAAATAAACATTAATTATTAATATTTAACAATCACTACTCATTAATAAAAATAATGATATAAATAACTACATATCTCCAATATAAATTGAGATATATAATATATTTATCTAGATTCAATTAATATTTTTACATATATGAATCAAGTCAATTATTAGAATATAAATAACAAATTTTTAGAAAATGAAATTTTATTTTATTTTATTAATTCAATTTATATGTAAGATATAAATAAAAAAGAATATAAATCTTGATAAATTTTTCTATGGAATTTATCCTTATTGGGTTGATGTGGATTCCAACTGTACCTATATTATTATGATTTGGGTTTTGTCAGCAAATGAACATATGCCACATCAGAAAATAAGTAAAAATAAAAAAAAATTGGTGGAAATGCATATGAATCATGAGTGTAGGGTTATCTAAAAGCAGTCACGTATTCTCATGGCTATTATTTGGAGGGTTGTGGCATAATTTCCACGTGATAAAAAAACTTCATTGAGATGGACATTTGGGATGCCAACAAGATCATCGATGGAAGAAATGAAAAATTTCCAGGAATTTTCATGAAGGTGAACATCTTCATGACAATTATGTATACAAGAATTTGAATATAATCATGTTTAAAATGATTTTAAAAAATGAACTTAAAATTTTAAGAGTACGTTCTAAGAATAGTTGTTAAGAATTGTAATGGAAATAATCAATGTATGTTTTTTTGATAATGAATCGTCCGATCCCGTTTTTCAATTTTTTTTATCGTTTAGAAATTAGTTTTTTGTTGTTCTTGATGGTATCAAAATATCATTGTATTGAGATATTTTATTTAACTTTTCAAAAAAAATATATTTTCATATATATTTTTTACATATTAAATGATATTGAATATTTAAATTATTAATTAATTTAATAGGTTTAAATTAAATTTTTTTATCAAAATTAAATTAATTTTAATTAATTTAAATAATTAAATAATTAAATAATTAATTTTATATTAATTAATTTAATATTTTTACTAATTAAAGATATTTAATATTTTGGTCATTAATTGATTTAATAGGCTTAAATTAAATTATTTTTATTAAAATTTAATTGATTTTAATTAATTAAAATAATTAAATAAATTAATTTTATATTAATTAATTTAATATTTTTATTAATTAAATGATATTTAGTAAATTAGATTATTAATTGATTTAATAGACTTGATTTTTAAAAAATACATAATGGAGGCAGTTGTCAGATAATATGTTCTAATTATGGAGAAAATTAAGGAAGTAGGTATGTGATATTGAGTCAGTTGTCAATACTTCGGGATGATGATTTTAAGGAAGGGTAAACAACAAGTGAAAAAGGAAAAGAGGGACTCACAATCATCAATCAAGAACATCATTTTGAGCAAATTACATTCTAGCATTTATTTTCTATATACAACCTTTTATTTTATTTTATTTTATTTTACAAAACATTTGCTTTAATTTCCATTATCCCATTTACTCATTCATAAAAACATTTTTTTAGCATTATCTTTTTTCATGAGCTTAATTCTCTAATATAAGCAAATAGAAGATACATAAGTCTTTGATTAGGAGACAAAAGACGTAAATAATTTATGAACACTTAAATTCTCCACCATGCTCGCAACACAAAAATCATGTGAACAAGTTTTATGGCATCCTCGGTGGGACATGTTGATGATACCACCAAGAACTAAAAGTAATTTAGTAAAAGAAATTGTGTTTGAGTCTCAAGACTCGGAAGTGCCCATTGTCGTAGTAAGGCTTTCAACTCTAATGAAGCAAATTGAGTAGGGGGATTTTCTTTAAAATGTAAAAGTAGATGCAACTACATAGGACTTCCCTTGGTCGTGTAATCTTTCAAAGAATTTAGAGAACTCTTCACTCAAGCAATTTCAATTATAAATAGTAATATAAAGGAAACCTATGAGAAGCTAACCCAAGTAGTTATCGTTGTTATGGAGGATATCAATCAAAATTTGACTAAATTAGTAATGGATGTTACTAAGACTCTTGAAGCTACTAGTAAGGTGATTATTGTTAATTCATTGGTAAAAGCGTAAGAGACTGATTCCTCTAAGAATAAACATGCCTCTAAAGAACTCGGGGGACAAGGGAAAGTCCCTCAAGTAAGTATTGGGGTTGGGAAACGTATCAACCATCCTATAGGAGGGATGAAATTCATGTTCCCTCAAGAGGTAATCCTTCCAGATGTCACCAACCTATAGTTAAGCTTTTAAACCAAAATCAATGTCATGGATATACTAATCCCACATCTCATCTTATCCCCTATGATGATATAGGATATGTATCTAGCTCGAGGGGAAGTATTAGGGGAAGACCATTTCCTTCACCATAACCTATGTAGGGTAATGTTAACACTATAAAGGAAGTCGTTTAGGAATTGTATGGACCTGACTTACATCTAATAGGGGATCCAGAGTTTCATTAGTCATATCTCAATTTTCTGGATAGAGAAAACCTTTAACCTAGGGGTTATAGGTTTATTGATTTCTCTTTATTTATGGAAGAAGATAGGTAATCAACTATTGAGCAAGTTGAGAGGTTTTTCACTCAATGTGGTAAACTAGCAAATTATGAAAATTTTAACTTTTTTAAATTGTGTTTGTTTCCTAACTCTTTAATAAGGGGTAACTTTTATATGATTTTCAACATTGCCTAAGAATTCAATATGTACTTGATAAGAAATGAAAAGGTAGTTTCATATAGTTTTTTAGAATTAAGCTGAAAGTTTATATGGCAAAGTTATCTAGGCTGACATAAAGGCTTGGAGAATCTGCTAATTATTTTATTGCAAGGTTCAAAAAGCTAAAGAATTGATGCAAGGTATTTTTACCATAAATAGAGTTTGTGAAGATAGCTTAATGTGGACTAGATATTGAGTTGATGAAGAAATTTTATTATCCATTGTTAATGAATCCAATGAAGGAGAAGAAAAAGTATTAACCCTACAATAATCAATATTTATTTGATGTAAGGAAAACATAGGAGATTTTTTATTTCCTTCTTAAGGAGAAGTTCATTAAGTTACCAACTAATTATGGTATTCCTAGCAATGAGGAACTCAAAGGGAAATCATATTATAAGTATCCCTATTCTTGGACTTATTCAACTAATATATGTTGTGGTTTTAGGAATATGATATAGGATCATATTAATAAAGGTATTATTAAGTTTTTTAAAAGACCAGAGGCATTACTAGTGGAAGAAGACCCAGTTCTCTTAATGGCAATAGTGAATGCCATAATCATAAATCTCAGAAAAGTGTTGAGCAAAAGAGATGCTGATAGGAAAGAGAGGGTGCCTCCTAAAACTTTCCCCAAGCATGGGTAGGTGCCGAGAAGTTTTGATGAAAAAAATGAATGGCAGATTAGGTGATTAGAAGACCAGTTGAAAGATCTCAAGTTGGACGTTGAAAGAAACAAGTCAAATACTAAGATTATAGAAGGAGATTAGAGCCAATATTCAAAGAGTGCAAAAGTTACAAAAGAACTAAGTCAAGATTTCAAAGAAACTAGCCAAGGTTTGTAATTCCCCCAGACTAAAGAAAGTAATGGCAACTTCTTCAACATAAGAAGTTTCCTTAGCCTTTGACTCATACACAAAAGTGGAGGCTGCAAAGGAAGAACTTAGCTGAGAAATATAAAGCTATAGGAGTTTATAAGGAAGGAAAAGGCAAAGGGTAATAAGAAAAAATCAAAGGGGAAATGACTAATAGACTTAGGGTGGAAAGGAGAAATTAAGAGAATGAGGTCAAACCTAAAGTGAAAATTTTTAGAAAGTTAATAGAGGATGATATAAAGTCCATTAAAAGCAGTGAGGATATAGAAGACATGTTTATGGTATGTAATATTTATATTACTTTTGGTTGCACCACTTATTTTCTTTTATTGCCAGTGTATTTTTAAAAATAAAAAGAAAAATAAGGAGTAGATGCAAAAAAAAAAAAGAAAAGAGGGAAGGAAGGTAGAATGAGAAAGTATACACACTTAGAGTGATAGGAGCAAATAAGCCTTTGATTTCTAATGTAATTAGCGAGATCACTATTCAAGCTAGAGATCTAGTGAAGCCCAAACAGGTGGTGTTGGAGAAACTGTTGGAGAAGATGATAGAATACATTAAATCATTGTATATTCAGGCACATCTCAATAGCAAACCAATTTCTAAAATCTTTATTGATAATGGATTAGCCATCAACATAATGCCTCATGGATGCTTCAAACCTTAGAGAAATTTATTGAAGATCTTATTACAACTAATGTATCTGTGTTTGCTTTCACTGGAGAGTTAATTAAAATACTTGGACTTTTGCCTATAGAGATCATAGTTGGAACAAAGACATCTTTATCTACCTTCTTTGTGATAAGACATCTTTGTCTACCTTCTTTGTGATGAACTTAGTTGGTAGCTACAAGGTACTTCTTGAAGGGATTGCATTCATACCAATTTGTGTGTACTATCCTTACTTCATTAATTTCTCTTATTTTAGAAGGAAGATGATATGGAGGTAATTTGGGCAAACAACTAGCTTTTTGGTGCTCAGGTAGATGCAACTGAAACATTGTATTATTATATTGATTTAGGCTTTATTAAATTTGTGGGGCAAAATATAAGAGGAAATCTTAAGTTAGTAGGGGCAACAAGCATTAGTAGTATGTTATAGAAGGCTACAGTGATAACAAAATAAATGGAAATCATGCTATATAAAATGCCATTTACAAAGGTTACTATAGAGGAAATCCATGATTGATTGATTTTACCTTTGACGAAAAGTTAGTTGCTATTACTACCATTTTGAAGTAGCATTGCAAACCATGGAGGAAGAGGTTTCTAATGATGAGATAGGTATATGTGGTACTAAAGTCATCTTAGAAGAAAAGCTTCCTAAAGATGCAGATGAAGTTTAATAGGAAGATCTTGAATTAGTATCATTTAGGCTAGAGGAAGTGAGAGCTGGAGTGTAAAATCCTCTTAAGGAAGTTAACCTTAGATCATCTGAGGAAATAAAAATAACTTATATGAGCAATAACCTAAATCTATAGTTAAATGAAGGGATAATAAAATTGCTACATAAGTTTAAACATTGTTTTGTATGGAATTACAAAGACATATCTGGTTTAAACCGTGATTTGGTGGAGCATTTGCCTATTGATCAAAGCTAGTTTTAAATCTATTCATCAAGCACCAAGAAGAATGTCTAAGGAATTAGAAGCAAAAATCAAAAAAGAAATAAAATGACTGTACAAAGTAGGATTCATTAGGAAGGCCAAAAATGCAGAGTGGCTAACCAATGTAATTTCTATTGTAAAAAAGAATAGCAAATTGACAGTGTGTATGGATTTTTATGATTTGAATACTGCCACTCCAAAAAATATCTATATTATGTCAATTAGTGACATGTTGATTGATGTTATTGCTAATCATGAAATATTAACCTCTTGAGATTGTTTTGCTGGTTACAATCAAATGCTTGTTAAGTCTGATATTTCTAATACTATCTTTAGATGTTTAAGAGAAGTAAGTACCTATGAATTGCTTGTGATGTCATTTGGCCTTAAGAAAGCTAGTACCACCTACCAAAGGATTATGAATTTAATTTTTAATAACTTAATTGATAAAACAATCGAAGTGTATATTGATGATATAGTGGTCAAGTTAAAGAATAAGAAAGACCATATAAGTCATTTGAGAAATGGATTTAAAAGATTGAGGAAATACCAGTTAAAGCTAAACCCACTTAAATGTGCCTTTGAGGTAAGAGCTAGGAACTTTTAAGGCTTCTTAATACATTAAAGAGAAATTAAGTTTAAAAAAATAAAGTAAAAGCCATTATGGGGCAATTGCCTTAACAAAAAAGAGTTACAATAGTTTTTGGGAAGGTTAATTACCTAAGGAGATTCATTTCAAACTTTAACAAGGAAAGTAAAAGAAATTTTCCAACTTATTAAAGTTAAAGAAAGAAGATGAATTCTTGTAGGGAAAACATCATCAAGTTACATTCAAAAAGATAAAAGAGTATTTGAGTAAGCCTCCTATCTTAATGGTTCTTACTATCATTTGAAAATTTACATGTCTACCATTTATAATTTTGTAGGATATCAATTAGCATAAAATAACTCTACAGGTCATGAATAAGAAATCAATTATTTAAGTATAGTGATGAATGATACAAAGACTAGATACAATAATGATGAATAATACAGAGACTAGTTATATGCCTATAAAGAAGTTATGCTTAGCTTTTTATTTTGTTTGCACAAAGTTAAGGCATTACATGATTAGAGTTAAGATGTACATAGTGTCATAAAAGACTTAATCAAATATATGTTATCTAGACCAATGATTACAAGAAGGATTGAAAAATGGGTTCTAGGATTAGCTAAGTTTAGACTAGCTTACCTTTCCTAAAAGGTAGTAAAAGGTTAGGCCTTAGTAGACTTCTTGCTGACCATTTATGCTTAGAGGTTGAAAGGGAGAAAAAACTAATTTAGGTGTTTTTCACTTGGAAAATGTACCTTGGACCTTGAAGTGCAATGGTTCTTGTACTAAGAAGATAGTTAGGGTTGAATTTGTCATCATTTCCCCAAGTGGAACCAAGAATGCCATGTCATTTAGCCTAAACTTTAACTACACCAATAATCAAGCAAAATATGAAGCACTTGTCATAAGCCTAGAGATATTGAGAGAGCTGGGTGTAAAAGAAGTGAACATCATAAGAGACTCGATTAGTATTGAGGTAGTTAGCTAGTAAGTACAAGTGTAATAGTGTACTGTTGGCTCCTTATGTTATAGTCGTAATACAGTTATTGGAGGAGTTTAAGGAAGTCTCTTTTAACCATGTACTAAGATAGTAAAATTGGGAAGATAATGAGTTAGCACAAGTAGCAGTAAGATTGGACATGTTTGAGGAGTTAGTGCACTGCATGGTTTTAATAATAAAGAGAAACCATCATTCAATTTATAAAAGGGGTATTGTTCTAAAAAGCTTTTATATAGATGCAAGAGATTTAAAAGATTAGAGGGATATGTTGAAGAGTTACTTACATTATCCCAATGTGAAAGTTCCTTATATAATGAAGGTTCAAGCTTTGCAGTATGTATTGATTGAAGGGGATCTCTTTAGGAAAGGCTTCTATCGATTACTCCTTAGATGCTTGAGTTTTCTTAATGCCTTGGAGGTGATGAAGTAAGTTTATAAAGGATTCTATGGGGTGTACCAATCTGGCATCAAAATAAGATGGTTAATATATAGATATGGCTATTATTAACCATTTATTCTAAAAGATTGCATTAATTATGTTAAAAGATGTCAATAGTACCAAAGATATGGTAGTGTATAGAGAGTTCCTACCATAATACTACACCCAATCATTAAACTAAGGCCTTTTAAAGGTTGAGCAATTGATCTTATTAGGAAAATTTATCCAGCTGCATTAGAAGATCATTGCTTTATAATTGTGGCTACATACTACTTTACTAAGTGGGTAGAGGCAATACCTTTTAGGAAAGTAAAGTATGAGAATGTCATCTGGTTTATTAAGGAGCATTTGATTCACCATTTTAGTATCCCATAATCAATCACCACAGATTAGGGAATTATGTTTACTGGTGAAGAGGTGGAGGCATTTATAGTAGATTATAACATCAAGCTAATCAACTCAACCCTATGTTACCCCCAAGCAAATAAGCAAGTTGAAGCATTAAATAAGGAATTGATCAATATTCTAGAGAAGATATTAGAAGATGTACAAGCCTCTTCTCTTTCTCATTATGCCCTTTCAGCAAGACCAGAGGAATAGTACGTATCCATGGAGATCCCTTTAGAATTTATTGACCAATGGAGAAACAAAGCTTCACCCACCTACATATAAGAGCTATAAGAATTATCCTCTTTTACCATGGTAGATGTGGCCTTCTAGTGACTGCCCGATTATCTCTACTAGATACTTATTATCTCTAGTATGAACATGCTGTGATTTGATTGATAGTCACCACTTTAAATGTTGGAAGTGTTATGTTGACTTTTTTCCTAAACTTCAACATTGCACTAAGGGATAAGCATCTCCCTACATCATTAAAAATTCAAGTACAAATTACAGGGGCTCCACAAAAACTGAAATTAGTACCAGCCACCATTCATTATCATATTATGTATAAACTACATGATCATGTAATCAACTTGTACACCCAAGGTCTCTCTTCTAATGATGCTTTATTTATCTTTGCTAATACAGACCAGGTTCCAACTATCATTCAAACTCAAGTTCAAACTAAGTGGCTAACTAATTATAAGCTAATATAACAATAATAAGCCTAGCTTATTCAGGTTACAAATCCTATCTTTATCAAATAACCAAATAAATATATCAAGATAATTTATGCTCCACCAAGGGAATCAGTTTCAGAAGCTCCTATTTTCACTTTTCATCCATTCAACCTGTACAATTTCCCAGGGAGAAAAAGATTCCTATTCATAATTTTATAACTCATGGTGAGCATATCTATGTAGGAAAAATAAAAGGACATTTCATTTGGAAAATACTAGGATCAAGTATGTGTGAGCTAGGTTGCACCTATATAGAAGAACTAGACCTAACACTCCAAGACAATGCTTGTGGCATCCTTCGAGCAAAAAGGTAGAACCTACTCCTTGTAGGCTCATTCCAAAAGCTTTCCACCCACCAAAGGATGATGATGATACTTATGGTGGAAAGGTTACTTTCCCATAGCTAAGGAAAGAATCTGGTCGCCTTATTCCTAAGATGGTCGTACCTTGGAGATATCACAAGACTACTTCAACAAAAGAAGAAGCACCATCACCAACTCCTGTCTCCTACTATTTACCTACTTTACAAGAGCTTGATTAAGAAACAACTTCTTGTACTATAGTTTCTCCTACTTTACCATCAGCACCTTCATTTAAAAACTGTCACTCTTATATCATGACCAAGATACTTATCATACCAATATAATCATGCATGATCTTTTCATTAACATTAGATGAATTCCCACCTCTTTCTAGATAACTTGACCCCATAACACCTTTGCAATCCACTATTAAAAAACTATTTTACCGTATAGATCTTTAAAAGATCTAACCCAAGATGAAGAAGTCTTAAATTAGCAATCCTAAAAGGCTCAAGTCCAAAATTAGTATCTTAAAAAACTTGATCAAAAGATTGATAAAGCTATTGATCAAACTACTCATCTTTCAGACCCTGTATCTTCTTTTTTAAAGGACATTTTGGCTCTTTATACAAAGTTATAGAATCAAGTCAATCAATTTGACAAAGAGCTTTAAGACATGATTATAACTCAAACCTTCTCTTTAGACTTTCAGAAGAAGGAGCGAGAAATCCAAGAATTGAAGCTCAGATAAAGCAGATTGAGGCTAACATTAAGCCTTCTCATCAGCCTCTATTCTCTTATATAATTCCTTCAGCTTACTTTGAACCTTCTCTTACAAAATAGTTCTCTACCTTTTTAGACCTCATTCTCTGGTAATCCAAAAAGCATCCCCAACCTAAATTTAGATCTGAAAAATCTACTGGAAAAAGACCAATGTCTGAATATTCCACATTTCAACCTCTACCTCCTCCATAGATGTTATTACAAGAAGCTTCTTCTTCCTCTTCTTCAGGATCAGAAGATGACTCTACCTTTATCCAATCAAATTTTTTTTAGTATTACTGATATCATGAAATATTAATGAATACCATTACAATTGAAACAAAACATTCTTCACAAACAAACCCTTAAATAGTACCTCTTGTCTTTAACCCAAAGGATGAAAATAGTCTAGCTCAACAATTTAAAAATCCTTCTTCAGGTCTTTGATTTACCTTGAATAATGTACCTCCATCATAATGGAGAGAAAGACTCTTGGAATCTAATGTCTGGATTGATCTTCAACTTACGGATCCAAAAACAAAACTTAGATATATTTTGCATGAGTTCTCTTCCAGATTCATTAGATCTCTTAGAGAATGGTTTCAAGGGTTATCCCAATACACACAACTTCAATTCTTTCAACTCTCATTTGCTAGTGAAGCTCTCAACCACATTCATGCTCAATTTTTTGATGATTTTGAACTGATACATCACCAAAAGAAGCAAGAGTTCTTTGATAGAAAATTTTACTCTTTTAAGTTCAAAGATCTAGAAAGGTATTATCAAGAAATGTTTCGATTATATTATTTGATCAAAGGGCTTTTAGATGACAACCTCAAGTGCACTTTCATTACTACACTCCTTGAAGAACTACAGCCTGAACTTTAGAAGTTCATGTAAGACACAAAGAGATAGATCTCTTTTATCACTTTAGGAGAAATTTGGCAGTTCACTTTGTCTGTGTTAGAAAGATATGCAATCAAAAGTACTTCTTCAAGAAGATGGCTCAAAAGGACCATAATATCACTAAGGCTTGCAATAAAAGTTATTTATAGATCAAATGCAAGCAAAAGCATTATGATTGCAAGCCTAAGAAGTCTTCCCACTTCATGAAAAGAAGACACCATTCTTCTTCTTGATGGAAAAAGAAATGATTTTCTAAGAAGTTCAGATACTTCACAAGGAAATCATTTTGCAAGCACAAGTAAAAATCAAATAATGTTTTATCTATGGAGAAAAAGGACATTTTGCTAAAAATTACTTTAAGAATCTTGCCAAGGCATCAAAATTGGTTTAGCAGATCAACCAAATAGTTATTACTATTCTACTAGATGAAGATCTTGAATTAATTTTTTTTAGCAAGATGAACCAACCAATTAAACAGTATTTTCCTTTTAGGATAACTATTCTTTAAATATTTCAAAATCTTTTGAGATCTCTTTAGATATTGACATTGCTTTAGAGGCTTCTGAAAATGAATTCTTTCTCATCTTAGCTTTTGAAGATTACATCCCTTTGCCTCCTTTTCCTCCCCTTGAGATACTTGATGAATCTCTTGGATCTATTCTTCAAGATATTTCATACTATTTTCCTTTCATCAACCTATAATAAATAACTAATTCTATACTTTGTTCAAAACTCCTTCTTCAAAAACCTTCTATTCAAAACTCCCTCTTTAAAAACCTTATGACCTACTCATTATCACAATTCCAGACTCCCCTAAAAATATACCCCCTGACTCTCTTGATATTACCTTACCCTCAAACATTACACGTGTCCCTTACATTTCTATACACATTCTTCCTTCCAAATATGACAAGCTAATCAATGTCATTGGACTTCTTGACACAAGAGCAAACAAGACTTTAATGAATCTAACCATTCTTCTATGATCAGCATGGAGAAAACATAATGAATATTTCAAAGCTGCTAATGGCAAAGTATTCCATAGAACTCAAATTACTCAAGAAAAGATTGGAATATAGTTCTTCTTTAACTGTATTATATGGATACATGTCATTGGTATGACCTTACGAGAAAAGGATATACTCATTGGATTTGATGTATACTGTCAAGCAAAGAAGTTATAAATCCTTTCAAAAGGATTAAAATTCAAGAGATAATTCAAACCACACACTGGGATTCCAAAGTTATTTGCCATAACAAAAGCTTTTGAATCCTTTGAAATTTATTCAAAGTTTCTTCTTCTACTCTATGCAAATTCATATGCTTAATTCTTCCATCCTTCATTTTTGTAGGAAAACTAAAAGTTTTATGTCTCTTTACCCTTCAAACTTAATAAGGATATCAATTCTACTAAGGCCTCACACCCTATAACATCTCCTTTAGACTTTGCCTTAGCAATATCTGAATGCAATGAGCTTCTTAAACAAGGCTTCATTGATCCTATAAAGTCCCCTTAGGCCTTTCAAGCCTTCTATGTAGAAAAGAGATCGAAAGTTCTCAAGGAAAGAAAAGATTAGTCATTGAATATAAGCCTCTAAATCATTTTCTTAATAATGATAAATTTTCACTTCCAAATATTTCTTCCATGATCATCCATCTGAAAGGAGCTCGTTATTTTTTAAAGTTTGATCTAAAAGTAGGATTTTGGAAATTGGGTATTCAACCCTAAGATTAATATAAGATAGCCTTTTGCATTCTTAATGCACAATACCAATGGAAGGTAATGCCATTTGGTCTCAAAGTTGCTCCATTCTTATTTTAAAAGGCCATGATCTAAATCTTTCAGTCCATCCTTTATCCTGCCTTAATCTACATTGAAGATATTCTTTTATTCTCTCTAACTATTGAAGCCCATCAAAATTTGCTAGCCCAATTTCACTAAATAGTTCAATCATATAGGATTATGTTTTTAAAACAAAAAAGCATAATTAGACAAACTGAAATTAACTTTTTAGGCATGCAGTTTAAAAATGGTATGTTCAACCCTGGCCCATACTTGATAGAACAATTAAAGCATTTCCCTAATGAAAACCTTTATATTAAAGAAATTCAATAGTTCCTTGGTATTATTAATTATATCAGGAATTATTTTCCATAAGTATCCAAATACACCTATCATCTTTCCAAACTTCTTCAGAAAAATCCCCAACCATGGGGATAAGAACAGATGATAACTGTCCATCATTTAAATAAGATGGTAGAAAGGCCTCCTCCATTTACAATTCTAATTGGCTTTCCACTAATCCTTCAGACAGATGCTAGTGACATATCATGGGTAGCAATTCTCCTTGACTAATAAGGAGATAAAGAATTAATCTATGGATATGCATCAAGTCACTTCAAAGATAGTGAGCAACATTATCACTCCACCTACAAAGAGATTTTAGCAATCAAATATGGAATCAAAAAGTTTGAATTTTATTTGATTAGCCAACATTTTACAGTACGAATGGAAAATTCATCCTTCCCCAGGATTCTCAATTTCAAATAAAAATCTCTTCTTAAAGCAAGACTTTTATGTTGGAAAGATTAATTCTCTAAATATGATTTCACTATGAAACATATAAAAGGAGACAAGAACCTTATTCTAAACATGTTGCCTCACATATCAAAACCCTCACCTTCACTAAAAATCATTTCTCTTTCTTCTAAATTCACATTTTCCTTACTTCTAATGGCTCATAACTGGGACCCTATACACTACCCAAAACTTCCAACCAACCTCACCACAAGTCAAATAAAATTATAGACTTTTAGAAAGCTTATAGCTAGTTATCCTACATTGGTTCTTAGACCATAAGAGTTTTTTCCCTCTTTTCCATGGAAACTATTTCCTACCATTTTTAAAACTTTTCATCATAATGAATAGGAACTATAGTATTTATTGTGCTTGACTACTTTATATCAACTTCTTATTGAACTACCCCTCTTACCTATGCTTTGATTCTTTCATTATGAAGGAAAACAGTGAACACCTAGCCTGGAGAATTTTATCCTGGTTCATGCCTTCAACAGCCTAGCAATTTAACCTTAGAAAATGGGGCCACAAGGATAATCTCTTCCAATATCCTGATTTTGATGCAACTTAAAAATATATTTGTATTATATTTTTATATAAAAGATATACTCATCATGGAGATGCATATGTCACCAACAACACAGTAGAACATTGGAAGAATTTTCCCTGCCATTTCAAAGAACTTGACCTAGTCTATAAACATGACCTTCTTGCTCTTGCAAATAAGTATAATAATACTATTAATGTCTTTGTTCCAATGGTAAGTATGTACATGATTGATTTAGGCCCACGAAGGACTATCATAGCTATACTTAATATCATAGCCTATAGATCTACATCTCCAATATAACCAGATTACACAAACCCAATTTTCTAAGATTCCTAAATGGATGAATTGGAACAACCTAAAATGGATAAAAAGGTTATTGAAGATGAAAAACTTCTTAAAGAACACAGCTTAAGAAAATCTAGAAGACCTTATCTGGATAATGATTCTAATGATTCTAATGATCCACACTAGAGTCCATTAACAATTGGAAATGATGGAGAATGATGATAGTTTATCTTCTAGCAATAATAGATAAATAGTATTTAAGTGGACTTGCTCGTCCCACCAGTCTACTTTATGTCATTTTTGTACTTTACTTTTGTATCTACCATTAAGAACACTTTATGTTGTGCTATTCAATAATAGAGTCTGATATACCACTACTTTAAGATAAGACTTATCTTATCATCTATGTGTCATGTGATAAGGCTAAGGATCTTCCTTACCTATATAAGTTGTAACTCCTTCCTTGTGAAGGTAAGCGATGAAGAATGAAAACCTTCTCTTTCAAAAATCCTTTGATATCTCTATGCCTTTCTAAATTTCTCCTCTTTCGAAATTTAATATGCTTTGATAATATAGCTTCTTTAATTCTTGTTTCTATTCCAGAAGAATGATCCATCCTAGTCTTTCTAAGCAAAGTAAATTCAAAAGAACGTAGCCTTTGATATGGCCAGGATAACCAAGGTTTAAACATTATGTGAGAATACTTTGTTTAGATCGACTATGGGTGGCTCTCATCCCCTTTTTAGGCAATTAATATGGAAGATGATCCTACCTATAGGAAGCAAAGACCGTGAAGTGAGGAAAGGGTCTGCTAACTAGGAGGGACCCTTCAAAATGTATCAGGTGCTAAGGAAAATGCCTATTGGTTAGCCAACTTGTAAGAAGAAATACATAAATGCCATATAAAATGGTAAGAACTTGAAAAGAAATAATTTTCTTCTATTTAGGAAATTATTGATAGAGATTAGTTTTAGATAGTATAAAGGTCAATAGACAACTTAAAGTAAGCTATAATATCAGATATACCTATATGGAAGATAAGTGTAGGCCATTAGCCACAAATAGATAATAAAATTAGCTGATTTCATCATTTTTAAGTATGATAGAAAAAGTTGAGCATTTAAGTGTTCAAGTACATAAATGTATAAGTGATAGATAGTAAACAAGTACATCTGGCAGCAAGATCTTGAAGGGGAAAAAGATATGAATGTATAAGTAATAGTAAAAGGAGAAGATTAGTTATATTGAAAATGTAAATAATGAAGTTGGACATACCATAGAACGGGTGGGAGAAGGAGGGTAATGGTTGCTTTATAAGCAGGTAGGAGGATTAGGGACAACTCAAGGAATGGGTGTCTCATTGTGTAAATCCTCTTGAGTAATGACCATATCTATAGAAGATTTTATTTATATGGATGACTTAATGTCATTATCGTATGATGATGAAGATGATAGCTTAACTTGAATCTTTCTCTTAGCTGGAATGATAGGATGTTGCCTGACAGATTTCCTACTAGGTTATGTTACCATCTTAGACCTTTCTTAAGACTTCTTAAATTTTAATGTATGAGATAAAGAAGGATGTTTCTAGGAAGAATGACTGCTATTAGAAATGGTAGCTGGTATAACTAAAAAGATAAAATGGAAAGGATGAGCATATTAACAAAAGGGAAAATGAAAAGGAAAGTAATATTAATACCTAGTACAGCAAGATTCTCAAAAATAAATGCTTATCAAGTTTGAAATGAAGTATGAAGATCATTAAATGAATGATCTAACTCATATATAAGAGGTTGTAAGAGGCTTTTCTCATAGATGCCCCAAGCCTCTTTGATTGTAGACATATCATAGCTAGCTCAATCCACAAGGGCTAGGCATATATGATGTTGGTTGAGGAAAGCTTACTAAAAACCTAATTGTTTGCATCATAGAAAGGAAAGGAAGGCTCTCCAATAGCTTTGCCTAATGTAGGAAAATTGGTAAAAGCACCACCTTTAAAGAGTATATGAGGTTGGGTGAAAGTTGCCCCAAGTGATTATAACATGAGGAACTCTACTAAGAAAGTAATTCCTCATCCAAATTGATTAAATATTATCCTTATCAGTATCCTCAAAGAATAAAAATGGAGAAGGGAATGCATCAAAGGTCAGCCTCTAAAAATAATCTATGATGGTAGCCTCAGTTATAAAGCATATACAATTGGTAACTCACAGGCCATGAAGATCTTCCTGGTAGATATGATATGCTGAGAATGCAAGAAAATAGACGAAAGTCATAACTGCACTAATCAAGCACTTCTACCCATCTTGTAAATTAACTTATATGAAACAGTTTAAAAAGGTCATTATAAACTATTATCAATAACATAGTACCAAGAGCACACCTCCCTCCATAGGCAATGTAGTGAACCATTGGAAGTACTCACTACTCAATCAAGCTGATGAAGCATAGAAGAGGAGTCTACATATCAAACACCATATGAAATATGTGTGCTCCATCTCAAGATCCTATATCCGACCTACCATACCTTTGATCAGAGTTGCATAAGTAGAAAACTTCATTTTACAACTGTTAAGAGACTTTATACTCTTGATGAGAATTGGCACCTTAATATCCACTACTAATAAGCCTGTTAGGGCGAGTATGTCTCCAAGGGTGATGGACATAAGCATAGTTCAAAAGATGAATGAGTTACAATCTTTGGACCAGAGATAATAAGCCACTGCAAGTAAAGAAGTCAAGAAGGAGTCTGTTTTATGGATAATTAGATTAGAGGCTAGCTTTTATTTTTCTCCTATCAATTAGAGAAGTGTGGAGTTAGATCATTCACCCATTTAGCCCATCCATTTAGAATTCAAGGTCATACTTTAATGAAGGTAACTAGGAAGATAACCTTGTCATAGAGGAGTTCCTCACCATATCTCACTAGGTAAGGGAATGTTGGTTCATTAATTATTTGATAAGAAGAAATCATCTAAGATATAGAACTAAAATCAGCCTGTAAAAAGGAATAGGTTAGTGCTTAAAATGTAAGGAAGTACAATGAAAGGGTAAAGAAATGAAGTTACTTGTTGTTGATGATGAGTGCTTGTAAGACTGAATGTAGGCCCAGGGTCAAAATTAGAGGAAGGACCTGTAGTAATGATACATTTTACAAGTATCTGGTTAGAGCCTTTTTTTGTAGTTGAAACTTGTATTTTAGGCTCATCAGACATAAGGCATTCCTAGGCTATTTTGTAGTTTTAGAGATTGAGTGATTTGAATTGTCTCATGATAATAATATATGTCTAGAAAATAGGAATCAATTTATTTCTCCTAGTAAAGTCCTCATTTTTAATCATTGCCCCAAACATTTATGTTAGTAAAAATTTGGTAGAGTTTTAGCAATAACATAACAATCTCAAAATTTTTCACAAATAAAAATATTACAAATACCATAATAATTTCATCATAGGATCATAACATTATCATCACAAAACCATGCTAGTATATTTGAGAAAGAGAGTTAGCTAACATATTGTTGCCATCTTGGAGTTGTTTTGTTAGTTTTTGATTTTTGGAAGAATGGATTTAGAAGGGTAATATTAGTTAGGAGTGTTACAATGTGTCTTTTAATAGGTTGTATCAAAATCAAAGTATTTAACTTTAGATCTCATGAGTTTGCCATTTTTTATGGAAAGATAACAAAGATAATGATGAATATGCAATAATATTGGTCAAGAAGACCATATGTTTGTAAATATATTACGCATGTGTTAAGTACATGCACAAATCGATCATTTCCTATATATTATATGTGTGCAAATGAGCTAGCTAATATATATATATATATATATATATATATATATATATATATATATATATATATATATATTGTGGTAATT
>CANYBF013383580.1:0-10035 GCA_948192965.1 Dalechampia spathulata
TATATATATATATATATATATATATATATACAAGTTTCTTTATATTTCATAATTTATTATATTAACTTTCACACAAATAAGAAATTAAAGTTGATCTTTAATTATAATTGTCGGAACTAAGTATACAAAATTAATAAAAAAAACTTAGAGAAAAAAGTGAACATCAAAATTTATGTGATTTGACAATAAATTGTTTACACCCATAAGGATAAGTACTTCATTATATGAGAATTATAACTACACAAATACAAAAAGATTTGATGAGAGCTTGTGCAAAAAAGACTAGACAGGTAATTATTGATGAAATTAAAGATATAAATTTTTTATGTTTGTCAATAAGTCTCGTGATAACTCAATGAAAGAGTAAATAGTTACAATTTTAAGGTTTGTGAATGAACAAGGATAGATTATTAAAAGATTTCTTTATCTTGAATATGTTACTAATACTTTAGCTTCTTCATTAAAAGCGATTTAGGATAGTTTATTTTGCTAGATATGGTTTGTTTACTTCTAAACTTAAAGTGCAAGGATATGATGGAGCATCAAATATGATATGATAATTTAATGGGTTGAAGACACTAATTTTAAATGAAAATCCATGTCTTTTATGTTTATTATTTTTCCCATCAATTGTAATTGGTAGTTTTTATTTTGCAATGATGTTATGATTACTAGTGAATTCTTTAGTTATATTAGCACAATTGTGGATATTGTGAGTGCTTCTTATAAAAAAAAGAGATGCATTACTTCAAAAATAATATGATACTTGTAACATCCTCATTTACACTACCATGATAAATGTGCATATATTCTATGTTTACTTGATCATGCTCGATTGAAAAGTGCATTAAATGCATGAATAACATGATATTTATGTAAATTCTAAAGGATACAGGGTGAGGAAAGTAATTGTTATTATTGAAAGGCTAATTAAACGTATGGTAAATTGAGAAGAAAGTATTTTTAAGATGAGCGTTGATATGCTTTGAAGATATTTTAGAATGGTGTCTTTTATGTTACGTGAAATGTGATGGTGAAAAAAATGCTTGGTGTATAAATAGTGCAAATGTTTCTATGTATGTATTATTTTAGATATGCATATAAATATATTATATGTGTATTCTTTTAATCCTTTTCATTTTAAATTAAAAGCTAGAATAATAATTATTATATTAATTATTATTACTAGTATACATATAAATATACGTATATACTATACCAAATACATGAAGTGGGGTTATGTATAATGTATTTAATATTGATAATGGAGAATTATTATATTATATATATATATCTGAAGTGGTTGGATAATTAAATGCATTAATTATTTTATCATAAGGCTAGATATATTAAAATATTATGTTAGAGGATTTTTATAGAGAGGAGAAAAATGCATATGGTTTATATTTATAACATTATAATAGAATGGTTATTTAATGTCTAATGGGTATGTTTATTATGTATATGTATACATGAGTAGATAAAGGGTAACTTATGATTAGTGGGGATGGAGAAAAATCAATATTGGAGGCTATATATTTTCCTCCTTCCTTTACCTTTTCATCCTACACATAGAATGAGAGTTCTTCTTATTACCTTCAAAACTCTTTTTCTTTTCTTTCCTTTCTTCTTACAAAACTGAAATCTGTAGGAGTTGAGATCAGGGTAAGAGGAAGCATGGATCTAAGATTATTATTGCTCTTTTCTTCTTTTTATGTATATATCTTCTTTTGTGTTGCTTTTCTTGTGATTTTTATAGGGTAAAGCCATGGTTTATGATATGAAAATTTGAGTTCTTGATTATGTGAAGTTGAGTTTGAAATTGTTGGTAATGGTTACAAAGAAGCTATTTTGGTTGTTGGTTGTTGTGAAAGGTGCAAGCTAGTGATGTGTTGTAAGTAGTGTTTTTTTGATGTTATGCAGAATCAAATGAATTTCTATTTTGAAGTGTAAAAATAAAGTTAAACCTTAACTTAAATCTCTTTAATTGGTCATTTTAGTTATTGATTGAGGTTTGTAAATGATGTGTAGAAGGTTGTTTTGGGTCACATAGCTTAATTGCTTTTGTTTGTACATGGTTGTACTATATTTTGAGTGAGTTTTAACTACAATTCAAGCCCAGTTTCACGATCGTGACTCTAAGTCATGATCATGACTTTTTTCAGTAGGTTTTGTATGATTTCTACTTAAATTCACAATTGTGGTATTGAAAGCCATGATCATGATTGCAACCAGTTTCTAATTTTTATTATGATCTTACAAACAAATTTTAGAGGCTCTATTGGATGAGTTTTGGGGCATGTAATATATCTTTGGAAAGCTATTTGAGTTTAATTTTCAATAGTATGATAATTATTTTATTTTGAGGTCATTTATTTGGTTAAAAGACTCATGAAATGTAGACTACTCCTTAGGGGTAACATGTTTTGTGTTGAAAAGTGGTTAAAAATGGATAGAATTTTACCTATAACTTAGTTTATGTTAAAATATTTTTACATTGCTAATTATATCCTTAAATTGTATGTTCATTATATATGGATATTATATTAAGTTGTGCATTAGTTAAGCAATGTTAAGAATTCTTTTAGGATTGCTTATTATGTTAAGTCATAGACTTACATGTGAGGTGATTGAAAGAAAGCAATGTGACATTAATCTTTGTATAAATTTCTTCTTTTATTAAGTATGGCTTTGCATGTGAAATACTTTAATGAGTGTGTATATAAGGTATAATGATGAAATTATATGGTAAAGTGGTTAAAATGAATTATGTAAATGCTTGAATAGTAACATGCCTTGTATGTTTGACACCTTAATGAATACATGTTCCTAGCTTTCAAACTTAAAGCTATGCACATTTAAACCTCATTACTTTATCTTATACATATGTATACATACTTATAGTTATCTAATGAACTTAATGCATTATGTTCTAAACATGAATGCTAAGTGCTTTATACATGCCCAATAGATCAAAATATATGTCTTACTTGCTTTTATGCCTAAGTATGACTAATATGGGTACTTGAACATGAACGTATGTATGAGTTAAAGCATGTATGAGATTATTAGCATGTATTATTATCAAAAGGAAACCAATGGTACTTACATACATTTATATAAGCAATATTGACCTATACGAGCATAATATGAAATTAAATGCAAGAATATACATATGACTGCTACATATTACATGATTTATTCTTTGAAATAAAAGTATGATATATTAATATCACTAAATGCTTTAATAGTGTTATAGATTTTATTCTTAAATGGTTGAATGATAATGTTGCCATAAGCATCACTAAAGGAACAAAGGTAGCATTATTTCATTATAGATACAATGGAATTGCCAAAACAGGCTTGTGATATTTATTAGCTGATTCATTATTAATGGATCGGTGGGTAAGTTATTAACTTACCTTGATATTAACATGTAATCACATGTTTTATATGATATTTTTACTATATGATGAACATGAATGATCAATGTTAAATTAAAAGTGTATGCCAAAGAGTATAGTTTACACCGTATGATATTAAGACCTATTTAATAAGGTTGATAGTTAAAGTGTCATGACTATAGAGAATTTATATGATTATTATCTTCTTCATTTATGATGTTACTATATTATGATAATGAATGATGGCTAATATATCGAGAACAATTACTAAAGGATATCGATCATGTTTTATGATATCATAATATATCAAATAAGGTCAATAGGTACAAAGTTATAAACACAGTGATATGAGGAGATGATATATGATAAGAGGACTTAATAAATGAGGTCAACAAATGAGTTGTCATAGAGATAGAGATATTATATGATGTTTATGCTCTTTCGTTATAAAAGATTAAAAGATATGAAATATGTATAATGGCTTAGGATGAAAGATTGTTATTATACCACAATGTTATATAGTTATAAGATAGCAAGGTACGAGTTATCATATCTATAGTTTATAGTCATATTAAATGTGGTATTTTATCTATGATGTACCATGATTTATGGTGAATTATTAATAGTGATTTATAATTAATGGATTATAATATCATGACCTATTAGTCAAGGTCAATGAGCAATGTTTTAATGTAGTTGAGTTATGAAATGATCTTCATTATATTTAATGTTACTGAATATATGAAATGGATCATGTATGGTATTTTATCATGATGTTTACATATATTCATCATAGCATCATAGCATAATGCATACATATCATGTCATGAATCATCTATATACATATTCATATTCATGGCATGACATGGAGGAATAAGGAAGGAGGAAAATGAGTAAAAGTGAGACAATGATCAATAAAAGTGTACTGGATCATTCAGATGATGGATTCCCTTGGAATCATACAGTTATAATGCCCTCCTATGAGAGATAAGTATTGATACATACAAAAAAGAAAAATGGATTCAATGAACCATACAGTTATAATGCCCTCTTACGGGAGATGAGTATTGGTATATAGAGGGACCCAATTATGAATAGAGATTATGCATAATCATATAGAAAAGAAATGAAATGTTAGAGGAAATTCAGAAGGAGAATGCAAAGCGTGAATGCATTTTCACAAACATGCATCATCATTCATATATCATGAAAGTATAGGGGATGGAATGATGAATGCATTACGATCGTGCTTACATAGAGATGTTCATAGAGTAATGAAGTACAATACAATATGCTATATAATGATACAGATACATTGGTAAATAGATGTTTATAGTGCTAATGCACAGGGTATAGTTATGCCATAAAGGAAATAATATACAGTTATTCGAGCTTATGCTCTAGAACGACAATGGTCATGCTGATGAAATGATGTTATATGATTATAGTATTTTAATGTTGCTAAGATGATGATATAATGTTACAGAGAATTCAGTTATAGATGTATGAACCTATGCTCATAAATAACATCTATATGCCTAAGAATTACAATAATATATAGACAGTTGATGATTTATAATGATATCCAGATATAACTGATAATTCATATTCTTAATTATTTTATGACTTATTTATGGTAGGAATAAATAACAGAGATAAAGTATGAATTTTCACAATGATTATATGATATGCTTACATTATGGGAATGTTTTATAATAATGATAATAAACAACAATGTTATGCTGAGAGTATGATGTTATTCATTGATAATATTTATTTGCTGATCATTTACAGAGATATACAGATAGAGATAATGATTTGTATTCCTTAATATATTATGAATTACTAATGACATGAATACACGACAGAGTTAAAGTATGACACTTTACCATATTTACATGATTTAATTATATCATGGAAATATTATAGCAATGATGATGAAAGATATTGACATATGTTAAAACAATATAGTATACATATTATGAAACTTGTATTTCTCACAGGTACACATGAAAGGTTATAGATACAATGGATACAGGTGATGTTGTATCATGATAGATGAGCTGTTATAAAATTCCAATGAATGTTTTATAATATTATGGATCAGTTGTGTTTATAAAGGATAATTATATGTATGAGTTGCTTGATAATACTATTCTTGATTAGTTATATTATGATGTAACTATGTTTATGATTAAGATCAACTTATGCTATAATTATTTGATGTCATGAAAGCTATTATGAAAAACTTGATTGGTTTATATTTACCATGATTCATAATTATAGCACCACTGAGTAAAATACTCAGCGTTTGTCATTTGATGGATGCAGGATTAGTAGAGGATTGGAAATACATGGATCTCATAGCACAAGTTCAGTAGGACTCCCATTGATGGCAAGGACTTGGACCGGTTTAATGTTTTTCTATATAGTAATGTTATGCAACTAGAGAAATGTATTAAGGCAGTAAATATATGTATGTGATGTGAGTTTTAATACTCTTAAATGTTTTTCTTTAGACATAATATATAGTGAAAATTTTACATATATTAATTAATGAGAAATGAACTTCATATGCTTTTCAGTTACATGTATATAAAGTTTTACAAAGATAGAGTTTGTTCTAAAGGTTAAAAAAAATTTACATCCCTTGTAGGATAATCAATGGTTTCCATTTATTTGATGATTGTTTATTATTCTATAGGAGCATGTTGCACCGTGAGGGGGTGTGATAATACTATTATGGAAAAATTGGAGAAAAGTGAATTTATTCCAAGAAGAGGAAAATATCATTAAACTAATCTTATAAGGCTTGATGAGACTTGATAGGGTTCACATTATACAACCTTGATCCGTTTGTTTACAATATGGGAATCAGTGTTGGAGGTGTTAAAAAATATGTATGATGATGAGAGTGTTTTATATCAAAAAGGCACAACATCGAGTTTGCTATAAAGAATAGAAAGTTTTGAATTTATTTTTATTTTACATTTGATAATAAAGGTGTTTTGGTTCATAAATAAGTTATCATTTTCCTTACAATAAAAGGATCAAAATACTATTAATGTAATGAGTTTGATCATGAATGTAAAAGATCTTTTTCAAGAGTTCAGGGAAAATGGATGGAATGTATTTATTGAAGAGGTGAAGATTTTTTATGATGTAACGTTTATCCCGATGCCAAATGTAGAAGATATCATACTAATTTATATTTCTTCCTGATAACATAATTTTCACAAACCACCTTAGGATCTTGAATCTTTGGCAATGCTATAACCTACTCCTTATCTGCAAGGAATTTGATACTTCTAAAATTCAAATGCCTAATATCTAACCATATTCTTTGATTGTCATACTATAATAAGAAGAATTATTATAGTTTATCTATGTTGGAAATAAATGAATGGTTGTAATCTTTGCCTTTAATTTGATTGCAATCCTCTTCTTTGCATATAATTAAAAATTTTTAATCATCTCTAAGTTTCATAAAAGAGCTAAAAGATTCATCTAACTTAGAAAACACTTTTTTTATTTCTACTTAGGTGATTGCTAGAACTTGAATCTAAAAACCATTGATCACCCTCAATATTTCAACTTCTTGGCACACTATCAATAAGGTTTATAGTTTATCTTTTTTGTCTACTTTTACATCATTATCATTATTATTTAGCTTTTTAATGCAACACTCTACTATAATGGTTATACTTTTTATAGTTATGACACTAGATATCATACTTGCATTCAAATTGAAAGTGACGAATCTTCTTATATTTATAACACTGAGCATTACTATAGACCCTAACTTTTCACTCATACGTTGCAACTTCTGGTTTTCTTTGATTCCACTTGGTACAGGTCCTCGACTTTGATCCCAATTTGTATACATGCCTTTTAGCCTCTCACAAGTGCTTTGGATATACGGAGCATGTAATATTTTACTTGTGGAAGGCAGAGTACATAACATGTATTTTTTGATATATGGAGCGCGACCTTTTCCCATACAAATTTAATATGCTCCATATGTCACCATGCATTTATGGTGTATTTGATACTTGTTGGGCATAGGTTGCACATCCCAATATGCCCCTATTAAGTGGTGCACATAGGTAATTTTTGCTACATGTTGGGCATGTACTACTACATGCTGCACATATAGCCTTTTTCTGGGTTATATGCTACGCACATTCAGTGTAATTCTACAGAATGCCATATTGTTTGCTTACTTCTGGTAACTTGTGACCCTCACCTATAAATATAAGCCATATGTTTATGGGAAAAAGGTTTGAAAATGGTAAATTGCACTTAAACTCTATTAAATTAATTTCTCACATAATTAAGTACTTAAATTAAGTTGTTAACTAAGATTAAAGACTAATTAATCATACTTTAAATCCTAATCACGTTTTGGAGTCAAGATTTGGAAGCTAATCTCTTGGTGAGTGTGGAATGCTTATTCTTCTTCTTATTTTCTCTTGATTTCATTGTGGGTTTATGATTTTTGCTTGATTGGCTTCAATCATGAATGTTACAATAGCATTCTTAGCTTATTCATAACTAGAATGATCTGTAACAGTCACACATTTACTTAGGTTTATGATTTTCTTCATGTTTTTGCTTAAAAACTTAATTTCCTTTTGTTTCTGCATGTTACATACAACACATGTCATAGTATATTCGACATATATAGCTTATATATTACATATATCATGCTATATATGACACATATAGCTATTTATTTTCTGTTAATTTATGATTTTTGCTCATATTTCACCTATTTTTTGATTCTAATTAAAGTTTTCAGTAGTATTAGTGGTTTCATAATAACCCTAATGATTTGAATTCATCATACATTATTCTTATTTGTTTAATTTTGGCTTTAAAATTAATTTTTAAGTTAAATGTTTATTTAATTTATTGATTATTGCAATTGATATGATTGGCTTGGATTAGGTGTGTTTTCTATCTCTAATTGACACTTGAATGATGTTAGAGTCCTCCAATTTCATTATACTATGATCAATTTATGTTTATTTTGCCATTAAATCAATTAAATCTCTTGTTTTCTCAACTAAATGCCATTTAATTATGTTTAATGTTGTCACTTGACATGTTTAGCCAAATTAGATGTTATTTCATTTCTAAGTGCTGCCACATGTGATCTTAGAATCTTCCAATAATGCTTCTAATCAATTTTTCTTGAAGTTGATTATTTTTTATGATTTTCATGACTTGACTCATGTTTATTGTTGCATTTTCATAAGTGTTATCATTACATTCATCAAACTTTATCTCTTGATTCATACTTTCACATGGCATTGGATTGGTCATTTGTGTCCTACATCTCATTTATTGCCTAACATTATTTCATTTATTTGCATTTTTATTCATGCATTTTAGCTCGTGTTGCCCGAGGTTGTTTTCCCAAGTAGAGGAGATATTGCTTAACATCTCAGATTTTTGTATCGTTAAGGATCCTTTGTAATAAAATAAGCCTTTATTTTATTAGTTTTCCCTTAACATGTATGATTTAGCTTTATTTGATCATGTATCCCCTATCTCTCTCAATCTCTTTCTTTGGGCCATTATTAATTTTCATTCATGCTACTATACATGTTTTATCATTACTATATGATGTATGTTATGCCATATCATGCCTATGTCATGTCATCTTTCACATATCATGCCTATGTCATGTCATCTTTCACATGTCATGCCTATGTCATGTCATCTTTATGTTATGCTTATAGGATGTCATCTCACATGTCATGCCTATGCCATGTCATCTTTCACACATCATGCTTATGCTATATCATTTCTCATATGTTATGGCTATATCATTTTATTTCTCACATGTCATGCCTATGTCATATCATTTCTCATATGTCATACCTATGTCATGTCATCTTTCATATATCATGCCTATGCCATATCATTTTTTACATGTCATGCATATGCCATGTTCTATTTATTGTGATTACCATATCATATTTGCTAAGCTATATCTATTATGATTGCTACCATGTCATACCATGCTATGTGCTTATTTCATGCTCATAAATGCTTGCCTACCTTGAGTAATTAACTCGACTAAAATGGTAAAATCAAACTTAAAACTCTGAGAAAATAGATCTTCACCACCCAAACCCATCTTTGAAGGTTTTGACTTAGTACTCATGCTATGGGTCAATTGAACCAAATTCGGAACCATTTAGTAGCAAACTTACTTTATCTCTAAGCGGGCCTCCAGTCTATGCATCGCAAGCCTCGATCTAGGTCTCGACAAAAGCCCTACCCATAGTGGTGACTCTGCTGGGGACCTATGATGAAAGAGTGGTGGCATTGAAATTTTAGAGTTTATATTGATTTCCCATTCTAGCCAGGTTAGTTGTATTGCATATCACGTATACAGTTTGCATTTATACACCACCGTTTGTCCCGTGTCAAACTGGTGATTGTGGGTGAGTGAGTACCTGATCACATGTTTTTATGTTGCTTTTTCATAATCATTTCATATGTGTTTTAAGTGTTTTGTTTTAGTTTTCTTTAAGTTTTACTAAGTATTTTGTATGTTTTCATTATTTTACTAATTTTGTTGGTGAGAAGTCCCAAAACATTGTTTTGAGGACAATTT
>CANYBF013384012.1:0-11672 GCA_948192965.1 Dalechampia spathulata
TATTAAATGGAGATAAGAATTTGTTTTTAAACAATAAGGAATAGTCTTTAATAAGAGGTGAATATTAGGCAGTAAACTTAAAGAAACACATTAGAAATGACATTGATTTATTCAGTGGTATATAAATATAAAAATGATAAATGATGAATTTAATTACTAATAAAAGATTAATATTGATTTTGAAATACGTAAATCAGTGGAAAATATTCACGAATCACCCAAGGATATTAACAAAGGGAAGGACATACCAGGTTTAACAAAGAGGCAAAAGTTTAGTAATGCAATAGCATTACATTATTTAACAATTTAAATTTAATTGTGCATCATATATATATATATATATATATATATATATATATATATATATATATATTGATATATATATACATATCATGAACATAAAGCATTCAACATAAACATGACATAGCATGACATGGTGAAATAAGGAGAAATGAATATGATATGATATGAGAAAAAGGCTAAATGATTATACTGGGCATAATGATATAAATTCCTACGAGAATAAAATAATATGTTATAATGATATGAAAGAAACAAAATTGAAAAGCAAGATGTTAAATGAGCTCATATGTAAAGAATCAAAGTTATTTTATAATGAAAGACCCAGTAAATGCACATTTAAATGGAATGATGGATCAAGGAATAAGAGGGAGAATGACATAATATGATGTGAATTCATGGTATGATTAAATGATATATTAACTTCACTTGAATACTTATTATGGTTGGAATTTCATCATATTTTAAGATAGTCATGCTAAATGGTTCATACATATATGACATGAAATTCAAATAAAACAGACATGTTATTTTGAAGTATATGATATAATGTTTACTTGGCGTCAACACGTCATGAAATATAAATTCCTTAAGTTTTAAAATATTATAGCTAATGGATTATATGATTACTTGTATTACATGCTATAACTAGCACCACTGAGTTTATACTCATCATTTGTCAATTGATAAATGCAGGACCAAGCAAAGTCGCAGAACCAGAACATTGGTAAAACAGTTGGACATATCAACAGTTTGTTGGTAAATGGTTTAAGTTTCCTTTAGACTTCTATCTTTATAAATTATCATGCAACTACTTAAATAAAGTACTCTGGCAGTAAATAAAGTAAGTTTGGCAAAACTAAAGATATGTAGAATATTAATGTGTGTATATTATAAATTTGATGACTTGATAACATAATTATGATATTATATTATGACATGGGACAATAAATGTTTTGGATTAATATGAGTTTGCATGCAAGTTATATGTATAAATAATAATAAAAATTTTTACGGAATATATAGAATCCTTCTATCACACCCGGTCCATACCCAGGAGGACATGCTCCCGTGGCACAGACAACGGCCCCCAGTAAAAGACCGATGCCTACACAATAAAGCATGCATCACGAAGACATCGTATGGGGACACATCACTAAGCTTAATGGTGGTAGTGCGATGAAAGCAACATCATGAGCTAAAATACCCTGGATAAACCTAGCATACACTCAAGCAATATACATTAACAAGCAATTCCAAGATTGATATATATAAAACCTATTATGATTCTTACAATAAGTGAGTGCGTACATAATACCACCAAAAGCTATATAATAAGTACACAACTACTGCCACACTAGCTACATAGCCAAAAAGGAGTCGGAGTATGCCTCATAAGTCTCATTCCAAGTCGAGATCAGTCTGTCTCAACTGACGACCTCTAATCCTTCTCCATCCGCTCACCCGAGGGCTCTGAACCTATGTTCATCAAATGATAAACGCTGAGATAAACTCAGTGGTGCTAGAAAACACAGATAAACAGGCATACATCATATAGCAACCCATCATAAACATCATATCGGGACATTACAACCTAGCATCTTATGCAATGCAAATGCAACTGCATCAGGCAGTCTCCCTCATCCTCCTTCCACTCATTCACTCTTATTTTCCTATAATTGTGCACATTCCTTTCGCACATACTGGGTCCCGATAGGTACCGGTACTCATCTCCCGTAGGAGGCCATATAATTATGGAGTGCTCTACACTCAATCTTACTGCAGGTCTCGAGACTCATCTCCCTTCTCGGGAGGTCATATATCTAATGATTCTCGAAGGAATTCCATCATCATATATTGACCCAGTATGCCTAGAGCTGAGCTCTGCCCTCATTTCTCACTTTCTTTTCTCTCTTTCTCCATTCATCATTCATCTCCATGCATGACATCATGTCTATATTAACATTTCACCTCATATAATAAAGCTTGGACAATTCCTCATATCATCAAGCATAGGAAACATCAATCCAAGCATCGGAATAGTAAGCATCCACATATCACACATCAAAGGATAGGATACAAGGCAGGAATACAAGCCTAGACTTAGTTCAAGTCTTAAGGCAACAGAAATAAGCAAAAGGTGGCAAAAGACACAAAGCTAGCACAAACTTGATAATCTAGCTACTTCTGGTGTAAGCCTGTAATCCGATCTTTACTAGTCTCTAGCTTCTATTCCTCATTCTCGTACGTTTGAAAGACTTAGGTATGCTAGGTGGAATATTTAGCTGGGTTTAGGAAGGGTTTTTTCTTAAGAAGGAAGAAAGAAACTAAGGAAATATGTTCTGTTCTAACCCTTAAAAAGTCAAACTTAAGTCGCGTATGGCCATACGGATCTTGGTATGCCCGTACCGAACTAAAGCTTCTGATGCACACAATTCTTGCAAGCAACGGTACACCCGTACCCTATTTGGTACGCTCGTACATCCTCAATTTTCCTGACAAACCCAAACTCCTGCGAGTTCACATCCGGCCGTACCACCCTTTGGTACACCCATACACCCTCCATGACCTAAAATCCATATAGTTCCCCTGTCTCGTACGACAGTACTGTAATGCCGTATGCCAGTACGACAACCTAAAAGCCACTCCTCTACCTATAGGCAAGCTTAATCTCCTAGGTACTTGTTACATCCATCCATGCTAAGCCTAATAGTACTCCAAACACATACCTAAACCTCATATCCTTGTTGTCCCTCATCCAACCGAGAAGGCATGCTTATCAAAAAGGCGATGACACACAACAAAGCACGTAGATACATACATTTCAATTCATCCATATCCATTCATCCACATTCATACACATACCATATACTCAATCAATCCTACCATTCATCTATGCATACACACACATGCATGTATAACTCCTAGGGTCTCTACTGTGGGTGTAATAACTCTCCCCTCCTAAAAAGAAATTTCATCCCCGAAATTCTTACTCACTTACTGGTAAAAAAAAAGGTAAGGATACTGTGCTCTCATGGTAGCTTCTCATTCCCATGTGGCATCCTGCCTAGTATGATGATTCCATAACACTTTGACCAAGGGTATCTGCTTGTTCCGTAACTGTTTGGTCTCTCAAGCTAGAATCTGTACTGGCTCCTCACTGAAGTTCAAATCTAGCTGCACCTCTGTAGTCTCAACTAGAAGGATATGCGAAGGATCTGATCTGTATCTCCTCAACATCGAGACATGAAAAACATTATGGATCCAATCCAACTCAGGCGGTAAAGCTAATCGATAAGCCAATGGTCCAATCCTCTCAAGATCCTCATACGGACCAATGAATCTCGGACTTAGCTTACCCTTCTGACCAAATTGCATGATTTTCTTCCATGGAGACACCTTAAGAAACACCTTATCTCTGACTTGATACTCTATATCTCACCTTTTCAGATCCACATATGACTTACTTCGATCGGAAGCAACTTTCAATCGACTCTTAATCAATTGCACCTAGTCCTCTGCCTGTTGCACCAATCAATCTCTGTTCACCTACCTCATCCCAGTGTAATGGTGTTCGACATTGGCATCCATACAGCACCTCGTACGGTGCCATCTGGATGCTGGTCTGATAGCTGTTGTTGTAGGCAAACTCTATCAAAGGAATATATCAATCCCAACTACCTTCCCATTCAATTACACAAGCTTGCAACATATCCTCGAGAATCTGTATCACTTGTTCTGATTGTCCGTCGATCTGAGGATGAAAAGCTGTACTAAACTGAACTCTAGTGACTAAAGCTTGTTGAAAAGTACCCCAAAAATGTGACGTAAATCAAGGATCTCTGTCAGATACAATAGAGGATAGAACTCCATGTAATCAGACAATCTCAGCTATATACAAGCTAGCCAATCGTTCCAAACTGTAGTCCATGCGTACAGGTAAGAAATGAGCTGTCTTCGTCAATCTGTCAACTATGACCCAGACTGCATCATGTTTAGTTTGTGTCATTGGTAAGCTATGACAAAATCCATAGTAATACAGTCCCATTTCCACTCTGGAAGCTGTAATGGACTTAGTAATCTTGCTGGTACCTGATGCTCTGCTTAATACGCTGGCATACCAGACACTTGGCAACATAATCTACTATTTTTGTCTTCATACCTACCCACCAGTAGTATTGCTTCAGATCTCTGTACATCTTGGTGCTGCCCGGATGGTAGGCATACGTAGATTCATGAGACTCCTCTAGGATCTGCTTCTTCAATTCACGATCTGCCGGGATATACAAACGAGCACCATATCTCAGGTTACCCTCACTGTCTAGAATAAAAAGAGTAGTCTTACCGGCTTGTACTTTCTGTAACTGCTTCTGATGCTCCTCATCATCCATAGCACATTTCTGAATCTGTTCTGTTAACACTGGTTTAACTTGCAGGTGTAACTGGGCTAGGAGACACTCAGGTTGCACTATCAATATACCGTGTAACTGTCGCATTTCCAGTACTAACATCAAAGATGACAGCCTTGCCCGGGTGATAATCAATGATGGAATCATAGTCCTTAATCAGTTCTAACCACCGTCGTTGCCTTAAATTCAATTCCCTATATGTACCCAAATATTTTAGGCTCTTGTGGTCTATGTACATGTAACATAATTCCCTGTACAAGTAGTGGTGCCAAATCTTCAGTGCAAACACTATGGCTACTAGCTCTAAATCATGTGTTGGGTAATTCTTCTCATGCGGTTTCAGTTGTCGTGAGGTGTATGCTATTACTTTCCTATCCTGCATCAATACACATCCTAAACCATTAAGTGAAGCATCACTATAAATAGTAAAGGCCCTCCCTGGCGTAGGTAAGGTCAACACCAGAGCTTGTGTTAAGCAGTCTTTAGTCTATCAAAGCTCTGCTGACATTCCTCTGACCAATGGAAAGATACATCTTTCCGGAGCAATATTGTCAACAGTAAGGCAAGCATCGAGAACCCTTTTACAAACCGTCTATAGTAACCAGCTAATCCCAGAAAACTACGGATCTCACTGATATTCTGCGGTATCGGCCAACTCAAAACCGCTTCTATCTTGCTCGGGTCAACTCAGATACCCTCAGCTCAAATAACATGTCCTAGAAACGCTACTTGTTCCAACCAAAACATACACTTAGAAAGCTTACCGTACATGTGGTTTTCCCACAATCGCTGTAGTACTAACCTCAAATGTCTATCATGCTCCTCACCTATTTTTGAATATACGAGGATGTCGTCGATGAATACCACTACAAAGTGATCCAAATAATCTGTAAACACTGTATTCATTAGGGCCATAAATGCGGCTGGCGCATTGGTCAACCCGAATGGCATGACAAGGAATTCATAATGCCCATAGCAAGTACGAAATGTTGTTTTGGCTACACTGCCCTCTTTAACTCGAAGCTGATGATACCCTAATCTCAAATCAATCTTAGAGAACACTGCGGCATTTTTCAACTAATCAAACAAGTCCATTTTTCAACACTGCGGCAACGGATACCTATTCTTAATAGTGACCTTATTAAGTTATCGGTAGTCAACGCACATCCTCATCGTCCCATCTTTCTTCTTGACAAATAACACTGGCGCACCCCAAGGAGAAATACTCAGTCTGATAAAACCTTTCTCTAGAAGTTCTTGCAACTGTATTATCAGTTCCCTCAATTCCAATGGAGCCATTCTATAAGGAGTAATAGAAATTGGTTCTGTACCTGGTATCACCTCTATCTCAAACTTAACTTCTCATTCTGGCGGTAACTCTGGCAACTCTACAGGAAAAACATCCAGAAAATCACAAACTGTCAAAATGTCTGGCAACTGAACCTCTTTCTGTCACACATCTGTCACTTGTGTGAGGATTGCTTCACAACCCTGTGCTATTAATCATTGTGCGGTCACTACAGAAACCAACCTCACCATTACGGATGGCACATTCCCCCGTATTACTACCACAATCTGTTCTGGGTGCTATAGGGTCATAGTCTTCTGATGAAAATCCATCACTGCCCTGTACTATGCTAACCATTCCATACCCAAAATAACATCAAAATCCCTAAATGGCATCTCCACTAAATCAGATAGGAAACACACACCGTGTATAACCAAAGGACAATGTCTCAACATCCTATCCACTATGAAATTCTTGCCTAACGGACTTGACATGATAATCTCATATCCTAATTCCTCACTACCCATCTCAAGTACTTGGGCAAACTTTGTATTAATGTAGGAATGCAAGGAACCCAGATTAAATAACACGAATGCCTCATGATTAAAGATAAAGACATTACCAATCATGACATCAGAGGCATGCTGCTTGTCCTGCTGAACCAGGTTATACACTCTGGTAAGAATGCCAACTGCTTGGTTCACAGACTCCTGACTCGTCCCTGGGCTCCTACTGTCACGACCTCCTCTGCCTCTTCCTCTGCCTCTCTCGGCACTTTGATGACTACCTGAACCCAATCTCACATTCGGGTTTTACTGGTAAGAACCTCCCTCTGACATAGTATGCACCGGGATATTGTCACGTGTAGGACACTCTCTAGCATAGTGCCCAGCCTGGCCACAATGGTAACACAAATCTGACCCCATCCAGCAAGCCCCGTGATATGTCCGGCCACAAGTGCGATATGCCATCAATCCATACCCTGTACTGCCATTGCCACTGCCACTGCCACTAGAATATGTGGGTCTCCCACTCTGTATCTGTCGAGGTGGTGGCAGTCGTACTCCTACCGGTCATGGAGAAAAGGGACCTCTGAATCTTCCCCTCTTCGGGGATCTCGATGAAGAACTCAGCTCTTGGAACAGTCTCCTCACAGATTCTTATCTCATCTGCCCCTCTAACAGAATCCGCTCCTGATTCAATGCATTGGCCATTAGAGCTGAAAAGTCATCATAGTTAAAACCATGAACCAATGCTCGAATGCGAAGATCCAAACCTTGTTCAAACCTCTTGCACCGCTCTCACCTGGAAGTCAGAATATTTGTGGCAGAGTAAGCTAACCTCATGATTTCCCCCTCATATTCTACCACGGTAATGTTCCCTTGTCTCAGATTAAGGAACTCATCTAGCTTCTGATCCATATAGGCCATTGGCACATACTTCTGTTGGAACTCCCTCTGAAAATTGGCCCATGTAAGTACCGGAGGATCGGCCATACTCTGCATAATGGTTTTCCACCATTCATATGCATCTTCTTGCAGCAAGGAGATGGTGTATTTAAACTTAGCAGTCTCGGGATACTTCAACTATCTGAGGACTCTCTATATCTTCTCTAACCAAGTTTTAGCTACATACGAGTCAATAATCCCAATGAAATCTGTAGCCCCATATGCTCTTAACTTCTTGAAATCTAGCTTGTATTCTTCTTTAGGCTCTGACGGAGGTGGAGGTGGTGCTGGGGTTACCAGTAAAGTCTGACCTTGTGCCCACATAAATTGTAGAAACTGAGCAAAATATGCTGCCATTGGGTCAGCTGCTGAGGCATCAACCCTATCGGCTTGTGGTGCCCTCATACTCGGTCCAGCCTGTTCCTCCTGTCGTGGCTGCCTAACACTAACATTCCCCGGCTCAGATGAACTTTCCTGGGGATTAAAGTTACCCCCTTCCTCTTCACCCACAATGATGGCTCTATCCGTCATAACACTAAATCTGGAACACAAAAGACATAACCATAAACCGAATAGTCAGCAATGGTAAGGACTGGCAACTCCTCAAGTGTAGCTTCCTAGACACAGGCAGTAGTTCTAACTCACAACAACGATGAAACTCAATGAGCTAAACCATAGCTCTGATACCACTAAAACATGTCACACCCAGCCCATACCCAGGAGGACATGCTTCCGTGACACAAACAACGGCCCCCAGTAGAAGACCGATGCCTACACTACAAAGGATGCACCACGAAGATCTCGTATGGGGACATGTCACTAAGCTTAATGGTGGTAGTGCTACGAAAGCAACATCATGAGCTAAAATACGCTGGATAAACCTGGCATACACTCAAGCAATATACATTAACAGGCAATTCCAAGACTGATATATATAAAACCTGTTATGATTCTTATAATAAGTGAGTTTGTACATAATACCACCAAAAGCTATACAATAAGTACAGAACTACTACCACACTAGCTACACAGCCAAAAAGGAGTTGGAGTATGCCTCATAAGTCCTGTACCAAATCAAGATCAGTCTGTCTTAGCTGACAACCTCTAATCCTTCTCCATCCGCTCACCCGAGGGCTCTGAACTTAGGTTCATCGAATGATAAACGCTGAGATAAACTCAGTGGTGCTAGAAAACCCAGATAAACAGGCATACATCATATAGCAACCCATCATAAATATCATATCATGACATTACAACCTAGCATCTTATGCAATGCAAATGCAACTGCATCAAGCAATCTCCCTCATCCTCCTTCCACTCATTCACTCTTGTTTTCCTGTAATTATGCACATTCCTTTTACACATATTGGGTCCCAATAGATATCGGTACTCATCTCCTATAGGAGGCTATATAACTGTGGAGTGCTCTACACTCAATCCTACTATAGGTCTCGAGACTCATCTCCCTTCTCGGGAGGTCATATATCTAATGATTCCCAAAGGAATTCCATCATCATATATTGACCCAGTATGCCCAGAGCTGAGCTTTGCCCTCATTTCTCACTTTCTTTTCTCTCTTTCTCCATTCATCATTCATCTCCATGCATGACATCATGTCTATATCAATATTTCACCTTATACAATAAAGCTTGAACAATTCCTCATATCATCAAGTATAGGAAACATCAATCCAAGCATCGGAATAGTAAGCATCCACATATCATACATCAAAGGATAGAATACAAAGCAGGAATACAAGCCTAGGCTTAGTTCAAGTCTTAAGGCAACAGAAATAAGCCAAAGGTGGCAAAAGACACAAAGCTAGCACAAACCTGACAATCAAGCTACTTCTGGTGTAAGTCTGTAATTTGGTCTCTACTAGTCTCTAGCTTCTATTCCTCGTTCTCGTATGTTTGGAAGACTTAGGTATGCTAAGTGGAATATTTAGCAAGGTTTAGGAAGGGTTTTTACTTAAGAAGGAAGAAAGAAACTAAGGAAATACGTTCTGTTCTAACCCTTAAAAAGTCAAACTTAAGTCACGTACGGCTGTACGGATCTTAGTACGCCCGTACCGAACTAAAGCTTCTGATGCACACAATTCCTGCGAGCAACGGTACGCCCGTACGCCCTCCAGGACCTAAAATCCCTGTAGTTTCCCTGTCTCATACGACCATACTGTAATGTCATACGCCTATACGACAACCTAAAAGCCACTCCTCTGCCTATATGCAAGCCTAATCTCCTAGGTACCTGTTACATCCATCCATGCTAAGCCTAATAGCACTCCAAACACATACCTAAACCTCATATCCTCACCGTCCCTCATCCAACCGAGAAGGCATGCTTCTCAATAAGGCGACGACACACAATAAAGTACGTAGATACATACATTTCAATTCATATCAATACATATAAACATAACATAAAACCATCCATATCCATTCATCCACATTCATACACATACCATATACTCAATCAATCTTAACATTCATCTACGCATACGCACGCATACATGTATAAATCCTAGGGTGTCTACTATGGGTGTAACACCTTTGTAGGAAAATTATTGACTTCCTCGGTTAGGAAGTTAATAATCATTCTACAGGAGCATATTACGCAGCTGAAAGACGTGACAATATTCTTTAATTATAAGTACATCAATTTCATGATCATATAGAATAGCATTTAAAAATAAATTAACTTTATTTTATACTTTTTACAATTATAAATTAATGTAAATATTAAAGATGATATTGATAAAATGTTGATTATCATATTCTCTAGAGTGACTCAAGTTTTTGTTGGAAAATGTCTTTCATTGATAAATGATGATATTTTAATCCTCGTAAGTTACCATAATCTATCTCCCATATTATAGCAAAAGATCAAAGTTTTCAACTTCATTTATGAATGAAAGACCCACAATAAAACTTTATTATTTTCAAGGTATTTCTTAATGATCATCTTCACTACTAACCACTTAACAAAAATAGTTATATTACTCTCTTCTAATGTTATTTCTTCTACCTCATCTTATGAGTCATTCTACCAAGAAGGCATAATTACAACTTCATTAAAATGTTTGGTAAAAAAAGTAACTATTTCTTCACATGGATGATGCCTAAGAAAAAGAAGAAAATGGGTAATAAATCTATTAGATAAAATTCAATGTATAATAAGACATATATCAAATGATTTTTTTATTTCATAAGGAGACAAAAAAGTTTCATGACATCAATTTTTATCAAAGAAAATGTTATGGATAGAAATGATGAAGCTATGTTATCTATAAATGAAACCATCAAAATTTTTCCATAGATATATTTTTTTAATAAAAAAATTAATCAAAATACTTACAAATAAAATAAAATCACTTCAAGTAATATAATAAATTAGTGCAAAAATTTTATATATAGTATGAATATTCATATGGTTTGCTTAGGATGTTGCTTTGATTTAAAAATTTATAGAATCTAATTATTAAGGACAATTGGGTATGAGTTGGTTTATTTAAAGAAGCACATTTTTATTCATTAAGATGGTTAGTTCTTTATGATTTTTAATAATTTCAACTTTATGGGTATTTTTAGTTTAATGCTATTTTTTCCATTTAGCTATCAATATAAAGAAATTATTATTTTGATACATATAAACTCTTTTTATCTTTTTTCATAGAAGTTGATAGTGTAAATTAAGATCCAAAAGAGGAGGTGGTTTCTATTAAACTATTTCATATGTCATTAATTTCATTGAAATGTTATTCTCCTTATAAGGTATCATTCATTTAATACATCTACATTAAGAAGACATTTATAATTACCATATTATAGACTTTTAAGAAAGTTTGAGTTATTGTAGGCTACATTATAAGTTATTTTTTCTTTGAGTAGAAAAATGACCTCATAATTCATTTATTGATCATATGTTTTATTTTTCAACTATAAAATCTAGTTCTTTTGACTTTGCTTCACCAATTCTAACGCTTGTTGTTAATTTAGGTATCATTTTCTATATAAAATTGACATAAATGCCAATACTAAAAAGGATGATTTTCCTATTTGCAAGCAAGGACCAATCACAAGGAACATGACCAAGCAATTAAAAACAAAGATTCAAAGCTATTCTTAAGCATTAGTATCCAAGCTTAATTCATATAATAAGGAGCATGAGCTACTTGGATGATTTGGTGGAAAACAAGTCGTAGCTGTAAGAGTAGCGCGCCCCGGA
>CANYBF013384032.1:0-18937 GCA_948192965.1 Dalechampia spathulata
AAAATTCTCATCATTTCTTCATAAAATCATATATCATAAGGCAAATCATTTATTTATTATAGCATGCATAATTCATATAAAATTCATAATTCAAATATTAAATTCACATCATTATCCAAATTCAACATGTATAAATCATAGTACATCATACATATATACTAACAGAGTGTGCCAAAAGTGAGGATGTGACAGAGTTAATTTATTAAAGGAATAAATTGGCTATATGAAATTTTACATTAGTGGATTAAGATGAAGTATAAGAAGCAAATTTTATTGTATGTTGACATGTGACTTTAAAAATAATTTAATTAAGTATATGATTTTCATATTTAATGAATAAGACTTAAAAAATAATACATATTTAAATAATTAAATAGATAATGATAGAAGCATATATGATTAAAGGTATAAGTGATAAATTAATTAAATGTAATAAGTATTTTTTAAAGAAGTTTAAATGAGTTAATTAGTAAATGATATGAAGGGTTTTATTGATTAACTTATTAAATATGTTAAGTATAATCTAAAAAATTAAATGTTAATAATTTAAAGGATCAATTAATTAAAAGTTTTTAATTAGATTTAAAGAAGTTAATTAAGTTAATAAAAATGGAAGATAATAAAAATAAATAAGAAGTGTTGGTATTTGATTTGTTGATGTTCAAAATTATATGATAACATTGGATATTAAGTAAATTTAAAATATAAAGTATGAAAAGGTTACGTGGAATTAACTTTAATGGGCCAAATGAAGGATAGGTGGAAAGGAAGTATCATGTATTATGATATGTGTTCTTAAAAGTATTTTTAATAATTTGTTTTATATGGTTAATTAAAAAACAAAAGATATATATATATATATATATATATATATATATATATATATATATAAAGTAATTTAATTAAGTGAAAGGTTAAGTGAGTGTATGAATATATAAATATTCAAATCAAAAATAAATGTTTGAATAAGTATATTAAGACACATAGATATTATAATTTTTATGAATTTGGTTAATTAAATGATTAAATAACACTAATATTAGAGGGATAAGAATAAAAGATATGTGATGAAAATTAAATGATTTTTTTATAAGTATTAAATAAAGGTATAAGATATTAAATTAAATTTAATAAATTTATCTTTTAAATAATATGAGTTTATTTAGTTAGTAATTAATGAAATAAAAGAGAATGAAATTAAAGAGGTATTATACATGAAGCTAGAAGAGGATATGTTAATAAATTAAGTTAATGAATTTAGTTAAGAAATAATATAATTATATGAATAAAATATTATTAAGAGATTAATATAAGTATAATGCTTTGAAGTGTTAAATGTATTTATGTATTATTTTATAATAAAAATAAAAAAAATTCTTGTAATTAATAAGGAATAAAGTAAAGATATAATTTATATAGTATTATGAGTTAAAAATAAGTAATGTTTATGTCGATTAAGGAAGTTTTATATTTATAAATTAAATAATAAAAAATTAAATAAGGTTTAATTTTCAATAGTGTGAAAACCATGTTAAGTTAATATCATATATATATATTATAAATTGATTTAAATTATATGATATTAAATATAATTAATATGGTTTCCTTAATTAATGTTATAATATGTAAGTGTTATGAGATTAAGGTAATTGATTGTTATATAGTGGTATGTGAATAATAGATGATTAATGATCAAATTAAATTTACTAATTAAAGATGAATATTTAATTTATGATTTATGTGGTTCAGAGGATAAATCAATGCTTACCATCAGGAAATTAAATTAAGGAATGAAAAAAAATCAAGTTTGTGCTATTTAATTGCTGATGTCTTAATAATGGATCAACTGGTAAGTATTAACTTACCTTGATAATTAACATGTGATAATATGTTTTATTTTATATATTTATTATATTATAATATGAGTGATCAATGATATAATACATGATAAAATAAATTGATTAATAAAGTAAATTAGTTAAGTTTATGTTTTCAAGAAATCATACGATGAGTATCTACTTTATTAGGATACTATATTATTACGAAGATGAATGTTAATGATATATTTAGAATAATTACAAAAGGAAATAATGATGCATTATGACATCATAATCTATTAATTAAGGTTATTATATATAGAATTTTTGATACAGTATTGTGGTAAATTTAGTGAATGATAAGTTTATTATAATTATTGATATCGATTGTATAAAATAGATTATGCCTGATATTATTTCTTGATGATTATATTTTCAACATGACATCAAATTATATTGATTATAAAATTATGTAATGATTTATACAAGTAAAAAGGGTATAATTATGAGATGGTATGAAGATGTTATATGATAAAAAAAAATATATATAAAGAAATGAAATGTTTCTAAGATAAGAAAAGTAATTATTATTTTATCAGAGACTGAAATTAATTATACACCAAAAATGAATGAATTAACACATCCATGGTTTAAAATTATTTTAAATGAGGTGTTCCGTCTATGATATGCTATGATTAGTATGAACAATTAATTTTGTTTGATAAATTTATGGATAAAATATCATGAGCTATTAATTAAGATCAATGATTGATACGTTATTATTCTTATGTTATGAGATGATCTATATTTTATTTAATGACAATAAATGTTTGGAATGGATGATGTAAGAGATAGATTGGATATAAAATGAATGATAAATATATAAATTGGATGATGAATGATATTTCATCATGATACTTACATATTTTTATCATAACATCATGAGATGAAGCATACATGAAACATCAATGGTCATATTCATAATCATGACATGACATGAAGACATAAGGAAGGAGGAAAATGAGTGAAAATGAGTAAATGATAAACGGAAAGGGTACTTGGGCATTATGAATTAAATTCCTATAGGAAATGACTAAAAAGGAAATTGAAATGAAAGCAATGCAATGAATGTGAAATGGGTTCTAATTGGTTGAACCATAATAATGTTATGAAATGAAAAGAAAGACCCAGTACCAAGTGCGCATATGAAATGACTTGGTATGTAAAAAGGCAAATGAAATGAAATATTACAGGAAAATATGAGGGGAAAATGCATAGCATGAATGCATTCTCACACATGATCATTATTATTTATATATCATAAAAGTGCAGAGAATGGAAATGATGAAAGCATGACAGGTGCATATGAATAAATGTTATAGGAACATGATGGTTTCTATATGATTTGATATTTAAAGGAAGAATATAGAACTTGAGCATTCTCATAATGATGATGAGATATTTTGATACAAAAAACACATGAAAGTATATGACAAATTTACATTCATAATACATATTATATTATATTATTACACAATGATTCAAATACAATGAATGGTACTTATGCCCATAAGTAAGAATGGTTATGGTGATGGATTGGTAAATGCATTATAATCATGCTTATAGAGATATGTACATAAAATTAAGATGTATAATATGGAATAAAGGATAAGATATAGATGCAATCATAATAGATGTTGATAATCTTAATGTAATGGATATAGTTAAGAAATATAGTTATTGGAGCTTATGTTCATGAATAGAAATGTATGCTGAGAATATGATTTTATTTATTATGATAATTATATGTTAAATGTTGATAAAGATAATGATTTATATATTTAATTATCTTAAGATTTGCTACTAAGGAGGAAATTCATGACAAGTGGTAAAATAACATTTCAATATTTATAAGATTTAAATTATATTTGATAATGTCTATAGTAGGATGATGTTGAATTTGAATATACATTAAATTATGATATAGTATTATGAAATTTATGATGGAGTGATGTTGAATGTATACAACATTTTAATATTGATAGTATGATAATATGGTGGTATTATAGAGATTTTAGCAACAGAAGTAAAAGCTTATGCTTATAGGAAATAGTCATTATGAAGATTACAATATGTTACAAATAATTGGTGGATTATGATGATTATGCAATATGATTATAATATGGAAATGCTTTATAGTAAAAAAATAATATATATGTGTAAGTGATAATTAATGTAGTATATATGATAAAAGACTACATAAGTTATAAGTAAAATTTGAAAAGAATATTGAATTAAAGAAAGCAAATAATTGGATATTATGAAAGATAGAATTAATAAAGCATAATCAAAAGTGGGGTGAGACCCTAGAGATTTAGAGAATGAATAATGTCAATATCTGAGAGATGTTCAAAAATAATAATTTAAATAATATTATGACATTATTTAAATTATGAGGATAAGGATTATTTAATCTGTTTATTTATGATATATGTTCATTATGTTTATGATATAGCACCATTGAGTGAAATACTCAGCGTTAGTCATTTGATGGACATAGGTTAACAAATGGATGAAAAGCATGGATTCCAAATCACCAATTCAGCAAGGCTTCCTTTCAGGCAAGGACTTGAATTAGATTAAGGTTTATAAAATATTAATAAGCAATTAAAATAAAGATTAAGGCAGTAAATGAATATATGTAATGTGAGATTAATATTTTAATATATTTCCGCAAACTTAAACATAATACGAGTGTTATATAAAAAAAATTTCACATCCTTTGTAAGGTAATTAGTGGTTTCCATTTGATTGGTAATCATTAATTACTTTACCGGAACATGTCGCACTACACAAAGGTATGACACATATGCTATGTGCTTCTTATTAACACATCATTAAGAACTTCATTTTAACCTTAATTAAAAGTTAATTACTTAAATCATACTTTAACTTAATCATTTATTTCATATTTCTTAAATCATATACATTTACTGTCATATTTAGCCTTAAATCATCAAATATTCTTATTTTAAGCTCATTTGTATAGGTCATACTTAATGCTAACCTTATTAATCATAATAATACTTCCTTTTAACTTTAATTCTTATGTTATATCATTAAATCAAACTTAACAGAATCCACTTTTCATAACTTTTATCTTATTATTGCTTAAAGTGAAAATTTAACCTTAAAACACCAATTTTACTTAATTTATCACTTAACTTATATCATCTTCTTAAATTTGTACCTTCTATTTTAATTATAATCACCTTGACATGTTTTAAACTTACTAATCATTAATAATTTTGCTTAGGATGATTCAGCCAAGAAGGAAAAAGCAACACACATACACCCACACAACCACTAAGCACTTTATTTCATGTCCTTTACAATCCTAACTCATCTAACCATCAAATAATCAATTAAAACTAACATAAAACATTCTGGCCAAATCATTAAACACTCATTTAATATGCAAATCAGTAGATCTATAGCTGTTTCATACTCACCAAGGCTCACCTTTAGCCAAACAAACAAAATCTTAAGTAAAATATGCTGTCCACTTGTTTATCTTATGGATCTATATAGATCTTCTTAGTTTTACTTCTTTTAGCTTGATCTCCACCTAAAATCAATATGCATGTACTAAAAAGAGTTAGATCTAACCATAAAACAAGTCAAACTTCAAGGAAAGGTTGCGGTTTATAACAAAATCCATGATTCTTCATGGTTTCAATTATGTACTTGAAGGATCTTTAGAAAAGAGTTTTGGTCACCATGAAAAAGAAAAAAAACAAGGAGTATTTTGACCTTACCTTGTAGTATACTCAAAGATCTTGCTAGAACAAAGAAAAATAAGATGAAAAGATGTAGAATGGCTTGCAAACTTTGGCTTCTTCAAGGAAATAACTTTGGCTTCTTTGTAAAAATGGAAAAATGAGTATATCTTGACTTGAACTTAAGCTTCACTCAAGGAACCAACTTTGAACATACGGTTTGGAAGGAAAATGAAGAGAAAATGAAGTCTAGTTTCGATTTCTTTAGGGAATGAAGAAAGAAATGTAAGAACACTAAAGAGATAAGTTAAGAAATAAGAAGATAAGAGAGAAATGAGTGGTGAATGGAGATATGCTTCGGCCAAGGATAAGAAAATAGAACAAACATGTGATCTAGGTCAAGATAAGGTGACAAAACCATAGGGTTAAGTGGGGTGGGGTGTTGGACAATCCTAAAATGGCTAAAATACACCTAAATACATTGGATTTTATCCTTTATTCATACCTTTATGTATATGTAATGTATTTCTTTTATTCATAGTCTTTAATTAATTTTAGCTACTTACTTTCAAAGAGTACTATGCTCTTCTTACTTTACTTATCATTTCAATTATCAAGAACCCATGGTAAGTTATGATCTAAGTGCTCAAGGTTGGTGCATTTCCATTTCTTATTTGACAGTCAACTACTCAGTATATCTTGTACAGATTTTGAATATTAACATGTATTCATGATATCCATAATTCTATCACTACTTTCAGAAGGTTTTCAAGTTAAAGTTATTTCTACATAAATCTAAATTTTACTATAATAATTCTTACATTGGCACACAAATACTAATACCATTTTGGAATTATAAATTTATAGGATTATTCATGCTAACTTAGCTCAACTTTCTGACACCTCTCCAAGATTCTAGAGAGAGATCAACCTTCTTTCTAATTCAAATTAACTCACTAGTGCCATAGAGACATAAGCTATGTTTTGTTATGTTCAGATAATTACAATAAATTCTATGGATTTAGACAAAATGTAAGCATATATATTTATATCCTTTAGTTGGATTACTTATTAGTTAAAGTCCTAGCTCCATATGTTCTTGCGGTTAAACTAAACCTTATTATCATTAGCTTATGCATCCTACTCTTTATTAGTTTACAAGATTCACACACAAATCCTTGGCATTTAGATCCTTATTAGTCGACCAGCTCTAACTACTATAAACACCATATTAATCAAATCTCAAGTAAGCAATTTGTGATCATACGGTTGGTAAGATAATGAAGTATATATATATATATATATATATATATATATGTACATGTATAAATGAAAAAGGGGACAATTTTCATACACCTTCAAACTTGACACTCATAAATCTAAATATTCTTATACTCTCAAGTTTAGGAGGCCTTTTGCTTTATCCAAAAATCCAATTTGATGAAATCTTTAGTTTTCACACTGATGGGTTGAATAATGCTAAATCTGCTAACTTTGACAAAAATGCCTTTTGGAAAGAGATTGCTTCAGATATTTTATTTCATGCCTCCCATTTGAAATCTTCATGTTTTAAGTATCCTACTCTATTTATTACCATTGTGCCATTACGTATGTAGTGTTTAGGTGTACAAAGAGTAATGATATTTTCATTGGTCCTAACATACTTTCCCTCCATTCAATATTCACTAATTCTTACATTTAAATCAATCATTAGCTTCAAGAGTAGTTCTTTGAGGTTGGTGATAACAATGTGCATGGTCATAATGCCTAGTTTGGTTCATATATTCTGCATATTATTTATGCTTTGAATGCTTGGCCCTTTAACTCACAATCTCCTAGTCCTTTTGGATAAAATCTTAATATATCCTTTGTTTAACATGCTCTTCTTCTAAAGTTCATAAAGATCAATAAGTACTCCACTCAATATGAGCACATTAAGCATTGCTTAGAGTATATTATTACTCATAATCTCCTAAATAACACTGTGGAGCTTTATGATTCTTGGGGTATTGCTATGTCAAATGTTATGTATATTCCTATTCCCTCTGATGTTGAGTATTTGAAGGATGATACGCCTCCTTCTCTTCATCATCTAATTTGATTCTTCTAAGGACTCCACTTATAGTGAAGTGGCTCTTCATGTAAATGATAATATGGCCATGGTGATAGATCCTATTATCCATCTCCTTTGGAAACCACTCCTCTAATTCCTTGAGATATTATGGATTTGCTTTCTTAATAATTTATTATGTTGAATACCTAGCTTAATGGTTTTGATCATTAGTTTGATGTTATTAACTCATGTGTTAATGAGTTTGATGAATGCTTATTTCAACATAATCAAGAATTTCAAGACTTTTATCATACTACATATGACTCTCTTTAGCAATTTAATTCTTACTTTCATCAACATTTTCCTCCCTCTTGAGATTAAATGTTTATGCTCACTAGTTATTTTTCAATGTTGACAAAAAGGAGTATGCTTTGGTTTCTTATATTATGTTTATATTATTGTTGTGTGTTATGCCAATTATGTTTATGTTTCTTTTATTTCTTATAAATAATATCTTATTTTTATATTTATCATAGTTTATGAATACTGTGATGTTAGGTTGTTTATTCTAGGATTATGAATATTATGATGATTTGCTTTTATTTATCCTAATTCTATGAAGGTTATGGTTGTTTGAATATCATAGTATGATATTATGAATGTTATTGGTTTGAAAATTTTTAATGTTTGCTTATTTTGAGGGGTAGCTTTGCTTATCAACATCAAAAAGGGGGAGATTGTTAGGTTATTTGATTTACCATCCTTGAGTTTTGATGTTAGCAAATGATCCCTTCTTAATTTTCCATGTCTAATGTAGGTAAATAATGGTATGGGCATACCATAACATGCTACATGTTAAAGTAGATTTTTGAACAAGTGACTTAAGAAATAGTTGATACTTGTACAACCATATTACTTGGGTCGTACCATCATACCATATGCTACTACTTGAATTCTTTGTTTTGAGTGCCTAGTTTAGTAGCTACTTGTACGACTGTACCACTTGGTCATATGGTTGTACATAACTTATAGAGTTGCTTTTTCAGCTTGTTTTAAAATAGACTATGATGCTTCAAATTTCATTTATTATATGATTAATGGATCTTTGTAGTAAGATAAGGGTATTTAATACTTGTTATTGTTTATATCAAATAAGTAACTTGATTTCTTGAACCAATTATAATTTTCTCTATATTAAGTACTTTGAAATCTCTTGTATTTATTATTCTCTTAATTCTTATTATGGGTTAGTGACAGAAATCACTTGGGGTTACTATTATATATTGAGAGTTTTATTTATGAGTTTGACTTTCATTGTAAAGGTTTAAATGTAAACCTTGTAAACATTAGAGTTTTAATTCTTAATTGAAGAATTAATTTATGTATTCTTGAAAAGAATAGTGGAAACCTAAGTTGTTTGCTTAGATAACTAGATGTAGGCAAGATCATGTCCAATCATTATAAATTCATAGTGTTATTTTGGGATTTCAATGTTCAATATCAAATATTATATGTACACAATCAAATTATCACATCCTAAATTGAGCACACACACTTTGCATTCATAAATTGAATGAAATGTTTTGTTTTATATGTTAATTAGTGTGTTAATGATATGAAATTATACCAATGATGATAAGTATATGATGAGACTGAAGTTTATAGCTTTAAAGTTGAAATTGAAATTCTGACGAAACCCCTAAACAGAATCACTGAACGGTGATAAATTGAGGTATTCAATATTGAAAACACTTAGTATAATTAATTAAGTTAGCTCAAGATGAATTTTTTAACTTGAATTTGATATATTCAATTTTTGGAAATTTTGAATTAAAAATTAATTATGATGTCATAATTGCATGATGATGATGTAAGCATGATGTAAGCATATGAATTTAGTTATGATTTTTATAAGTAAATGAATAATTATGAATTTATAATGTATTAGTATTAGTATATAATAAAAATTAAATATTATAAAAGTATAATTAGTATTTTTAATTATGATGTCATAATGATGTCATAAGTGGTATAAGTGATATCATAATTAAGTTAATAAGTTAATTAGTGTTATGTAAGTAGATAAATAGATAAATATAATTGAAAATAGAATAAGTTAAATTAGATTTGAATTGGAATATTAAATTAGTAGTAGGATTGGTATTTGAAAAAGTAGTTTTGGATTTTAGTGTTAGTGGATGGAAAGAGAAGGTAAGTATTATATTTTATTTGATTGAGGGAATTGATGGATGCTATTTAAATCAAAATAAGGTGTATAAGAGTATATATTAAGTTTATAATATGAAATATAAGGTTTAAGATTGGTGGATTTAAGTTAAATACAAGTATATATATGTATAGGGGCTAAAATGTAATTTTGGAGGTGTATGGGGACTAATATGGGAATTTTTCCAAATGGGACTCATTCCATCCAAATTTCCATTTCATTTTTGACTTACATTTCACTCATTATTGCTCCTTCCCTCATTTGGCCGAAACATATCCTTACATTTCTCTTCATTATCCTTTTATCTTTTCATTTCTAGCTTATCTCTTTCTTATCCTTACATTTTCTCTCTTTGTTCTTACATTTCTTCCATTACTCATTAAAGAAGTTGAAACCAATATTCATTCTATCTTCATTTTCTTTCAAAATCTTATGTCTAAAAGCTAGTTCAAAGTGAGAAGCTTAAGTTCAACTTAAGATATTCTTTATTTTTCCTTGTTAAGTGAAAAGCCGAAGCTAATCCTTGAAGAAGTCAAAATCTACAAGATTTTCTTCCTCTTTTGGTTTGGATTTTTCAAGATCCAGCAAGTTCTTTGAGTATACATCAACATAATATTGAAATAATCTTAGTTTTCTTTGTTTTCCATCATGACTGGAACCTTTTCTTAATGGATCTTTAAGTTATGCTTAAAATCATGAAGATCCATACACTTTTCACGGAAACCAAAACCTATCTTGATGATTTACTTTATTTATGGTCAGATCTAACTCTTTTTAGTACATGCATGTTCATTTAAGGTGAAGATCAAGCTTAAGGAAGTAGAAGTGAGAAGATCCACTTAAATCCGTAACAAAATCTAAAGGAGACCAAATTTTAAGTTGAGATTTTTGTGGTTTGGCTTAAGGTAAGCCTTGGTGAGTATAAATTAGTGGTAGATTGAGTTAATTTATGAATTTTTGATGAAATTTAAGTCATGGTCAAATGGTTTCATGCTATTTTGGTAGTTTTTAATTAGTGATTTGATAGTTAAATGAGTTAGGATTGTAAAGGACATGAAATAAAGTGAGTTATGGTTGTGTGGGTATATGTGCTTTGTGATTTTCACTTTGGTTAAAACTTTCAAGTAACATTTTGATGGTTGGTAAGTTTAAAATATGATGTTAAAGATGATTTACTAAAAACAGAAGGTTAATAGCAAAAAGGATGATGAAATTAAAGCTTAAGATAAGTCAATTTGATGATTTAAGGCTTAATATCTTTTAAGTGTATATGACTTAAGAGCTATGAATTAAATGATTAAAGTAATTAACTTTTGATTAAGGTTAAAATGAAGTTCTTAATGATGAGTTAATAAATAGCATATGGTATATGAACTAAATTGGACATAAGATAAGTATATTTTGTAATTTAAGGCTTAATCTTCATTCACAGTCTTTAAAAGATAAAAATTAAGGAAAAATCGATTCTGTTAAATTTGAATTAATGATATAATAAAAGAATTAAAGTTAAATGAAAGTATTAATATGATTAAGAAGGTTAGCTTAAAGTATGAATTATCAAAATGGACTTAAGATATGAATTGTTAATGTTTAATGGATTCATATACAAGTAATTGGCCTTATCAAGTTTGAGGTTATAGGTTAGTAGCTGTTTAAGTAAATTGTGTGATTATAAAAAATCAAATGAAATGGTTAATTAATAGAATGATATAAGTCATTAAAGAATGCCATATCAAGTGTAATAGGACCTTAATTGAACTATATGACTATGATTCATAAATGGACATAAATGATCAATTATTTAAGCATATTAAGAGATATTAAGAAGATTTATAAGTTAATAAACAAATGAATGACATGATATAGTTTTAAATAAGATTTAAGTTAAGGATTAGAACATAGATAATAGTGAACTAAGGGTTATAGATACATGATTTATAGAATGTTTATACTTGTATGATTTCACTGGATATTTAATTAATAAGTTTAATGATGGATGATATATAATCTAGAATTTGATTAAATGAAGTATATAAGTTGACTAAATGATATAAGATTATACTTAAGTGATTGTAAATAAACAGATTAAGGTAAATAGTATATGATATGATGATATTAATGGAAATGTTAAATAAATAAGTAATAAACAGTCACATTAAGTATCATTAGACATGTAATTAAGTTAAATGACAGAAAGATATTTAAGTAAAGATATTGTTTAGATTATTAACTGGTTTTAAGATAGTGTTGGTAAAGGATTGGATTAAGCAGAAACATTATAATTCTATGATAGTTCATATTCAGATAACAATATTAGTACAACAGTGAATTAAGTTAAATATCAGAATAAAATACTAAGAAATTAACTCAGTTTAAGTATAGAATAAATAACTGATAATATCCACTGCTTTCTGCTTTTGACAGTAACTGTTTTTAGTGAAATATAGATATGATTAGTAATTAGAATTTAGTTAAGTCATAATATTTAACTTAATGATAACATAATCAGTAGTACTAAAATGATAACATAATTTGAATTCAAATAGGAATTAATAATCAAATGATTTATAAATGAGTTATGATTTTAAACAGAAAATTATTAAGATAAAGTATTACTGATTTTAATAACTGTTAAGTAATATGTATTATAATATCATTGTTAAACATAAATTAATTATATGATCAAATTAAGAATAAAATAAGAATATAATCACATAGAATATTGTTGACTGGATTGAATAAAATAAATATTATATGATAATGTAGGGATTACTTTCAGTGGTATTATAATTACAGTAAGTATATATTAAATATGTTACAATTGAATAAAGGATGTTTAATATAGATAAATGGAATAGTAGTATAATCTCTAAAATAATAGGATAAGAAAACAAAACAGATATGTGTGTGTGTTTAATTAACACAATAGTGTAAGAATAATCAATGATGAAATGAAATACATTAATAATGGATGAATATTGATTGTGAAATATGTAAATCAATGAATAAACCTCACGAATCATCCAAGGATATTAACAAAAGAAAGGACATACCAGGTTTGTGCTAGTTTGTTTTGAAGTCGTTGATCATTTATTAATCAAAGAGGTAAAGGTTTGGTAATGCAATAACATTATACACTTAAATTAAGATATGTCATTATATTTGTTAATCATGACATATCCATAATGCATAAATCATAGAACATGACATAACATTTCATGGTGAAATAAGGAGAAGAGAAAAGATTTGATATAAGAAAAATGTTATATAAATTATACTGGGTAAATGTTATAAATTCCTACAGAAATTAAATAAAAAGGGAATATAATATGTAAAGAATGAAAATTCAAGAGTAAAGTATTAAATGAAATTCGATTATGGTACCACTGATAAATGATAAATGAAAGACCCTGTAAATGCACATATTTAAGAAATGAACAGAAATAAGGGAGAATGCATATCAAAAATGTATACTCATAAATATAATGTAAGCACCGGTTTCTGCCAATCGCCCAAAGTGAGGCTTGTGAAGCTCACGGACCGAGGACCACACTTGGAGTGAAAGCACAGTCTTCCCGAGGGGCTACCTTGAGGAATGATATGGACTCGCAAGAGTCACAGAGGAGTCACCACCGAATGGTTCCGGATTGGTCCAATTGACTCATAGCATGAGTGCTAGTTAAACCTTTCAGAGATTGGGTTTGGGTGGTGGAGATCTATTTCTATGAGTTTCCAAAATCAATTTTACCATTATAGTTGGAGTTAATTGTCTTAAGCAGGCAAGCATACGAGTGTATATGCAAGTACATAGTGCGACATGCGATTTGGCATTGCACGATTGCATGTAGAATGGCATATAATGCTATATGACATTTAGATGGCATGACATATGCATGACATATGACGTGATGACATATTAAAATGACATGGTATAGTAAAATGATATGGCATATGCATGGCATGGCATAGCGTGGGTGAATTGGCATATGCTTGACATGGCATATAAGTGTGTGATGTAGCATGTGACATGATATGGCATATATATTTGAGCAAATATAATAAACCATCCACGAATGAAAAATAATAAAGGCCGGTGAAAGGGGATCGAGGAAAATAGGGGATACATACGAGATTTTGGGGGGAATTATTACAAAACAATGAATAATTCTATCATATTATAAAAATATCCTCGCATACATCATTTTGGGACGTTAAGTAACGTCCCCTCCTCCTCGGGTATTTTTCCGCCTTGGGTAGCATTAGCCAAAAATGAGTGAAAAATACAATTTTTCAAAAAATTTTCAAGGAACATGCGTGCATGTAGTACTATGTGCAACACACATATCATGATGTGTGGCACACATAAGGAGTCAATCTACAAGAAAATCAAATTTATTAGTATAAAAATGATCTATAGACCAAAATACACAGCTTTAATGAAGACAATACCTCATTTTGAGCACGAATTGACATTCGAATTGCAAATCGAACAAGTAAATGCGTATTCAACTTGAAAAATCAATTTTAGGGTTAAAATTAATTAGATCTAGATAATATTTGATAGATCTAGAACATTAAGACTATGGAAAAGCCCTTAATGTTGCTAGAAAAATCATATTAGAAGCAAAAATGAGCGAAAAATGACATTTTTTATGAAATCTGGGGCCTATGTGCACCGTACATAGGCTATGTGTGCTGCACATAGATGAAGGTGTGGTTCACATAGCAGAGAAAATAGGAGCAGAATGATGTTTTTGAGCAAAAACATGAGATTTGGGTCAGATTTGAGCAGATCTAAGGTAGAAAATGTATTTTTGACTCGTAGATGAGCATCTAACTTGAAAATTAATTTTTAAGGCTAAAAATTAATTAGATTTGAAGAATATATGATAGATTTAGAACACCAAAGGCATGGAAAAGCCTCTGATGAAGCTAGATTCATCAGATCGGGTGAGAAACTGGAGAAAAATGGGAGAAAATATGCATTTTCTAGAAAATTTGAGGCCCATATGTGTAACATATGGGCCTATGTGTGGCACACATAGTGGTATGTGTGGTGCACATAGGTGGAAAAACAGAGAGAAAATCAAGGTTTTTTTGAAAAATCACAAGATCTAACTCGGATCTAGGCAGATCAAAGCCAAAAATGTGTTATTTTGATTATCAAAAAGCTTTAATAATCAATAAACAAGCATGATTGAAGCCAATCCATATGAAATCAAGCCAAAAATCAAAAATTTATGCAAAAATATGAAGAAAATAGAGGAAAAGTATAATTTTCACTCACCACAGTAGGTTTTTCTTCAATATCTTGCTTCCCAAACATGTTTAGGATCTTAACTAGAGTTGATTTGTCTTTAAATCTTAACAATTTAGTTAATCAAGTGCTTAATTAATTTGAGAGTGAATTTTGGCAGAGTTTGGGTAATTTAAGCCAATTTTCGGACCAATTTTCATGAACCCTAGCTCTATATTTATAGAGGGAGGTGTGGAGGTTCGAATAATGTAATTTCCCATGTGGAAATTAAAAATTTTTAGGCTATGTGCACCACACATAGTGCTATATACGCCACACATAGCCTATATGCGCAGCACATAGCCTTTTGACCCGTCGTGTGGGCCCATTGAGGCCACATTGGGATGCGCACCCGATGCCCAAGAAGCATCATTTTATATTCTAAGACATTGTGTAATATGGCTCATATTAGATTTGGTCTCGAGAAGGCTCCCGACCAAACATCTTTTTTGGCTATATGCATAGCACATAGTGTTATATGCTACGCTAGCATATTGCCCCTATGTGCGTTGCCTTGCACGAGCAAAATGTAATGTACGCCGCATGTCAAACAAGCATCATTTGACATATTAAGATGTTGTGCTATGAAAAGCACCCTAGATTTGATTTGGAAAGTAGGCCCTACCAAATGTCTTTTTTTGCCAAATAGTGCATGCATAGTACTATGCACCCCATGTGTTCTGTTCATGTATTTCACCTTGTATGGGCAAAGTGTGGCACACTCCACATGTCAAATAAGTGTTATTTGACATTCTAAGACGTTGAGCTATATAGAGCACATTAGATTTATTCTAAAAAGTGGCCCCCACCAAATGTCTTTTTCTGCTACATGCTGTGCGCATAATGCTATGCGCTACGCATAGTGCTATTTGCTACGCATATAGCATTTTGATGCTATGCGCTCCACCTTGCACAGGTAAAATGAGATGCACCTCGTATGTCAAATAAGCATCATTTGACATTCTAAGACGTTATGCTATGAGAAGCACCACAGATTTAGCCCAAAAAGTGGGCCCCACCAAATGTCTTTTTTCATCACATAGTGCTATGTGCTAAGTGCATTCTGTTTATGCATTCTGCCTTATACAGGAAAAATTCAATGTGTTCTACATGTCTAGAACACTTAGAAGAAGTTAAAATGCATGTACACAAATCAGGGTTGACTTCGGGGACTGATTCCGAGCCGAATCAATAAAAACCCAAGATTACGTGCATAAGTGAAAAGTCAGAGTCAACAACTTGCCCCTTGATCAAGACTATTTTGAGGTGATATAAGCATAAGTTGTTCAAATAAGACTTGATCATAACATGACTTTTCACCAAAAGTAAGGGAGGTACTTGACCGGTGCTCGTGTCAAGGTCCGATGCTCATGCTGAGGCTTAGGGGGTGCTCGTGTTAAGGCTTGTAGAATGCTCACATTGAGGCTTATAGAGTACTCATGCTGAGGCTTATAGAGTGCTCACTTGAGGCTTACAGAGTGCTCACATTGAGGCTTACAACCCAATTCTGCCACTGGGAGCTTGATGTTTGGGCTAGAGGATCAATGTTGATCTGTTGCTCATGCTGAGACTTGCATCCTAATTCTATCACTAAGAGCCCGATGCTTGGGCCAAAGGATCAATGCTGATCTGTTGCTCATGCTGAGGCTTAGAACCTAATTCTACCACTGGGAGCCCGGTGCTCAGGTTAAATGATCAATGCTGATCAGAGGTCTTCTGCAAGACCGATGGCTTTATTACGAGGCTTGAAATCATCTATAATCAGCATTCACATGCTTACTACTAAGATTTAGGAACCAAACGTTTGGTTCTGTGATCTCTACTAGATCAAGCGGTCAATTGTAGGGCCTGGAGGACAGTCTATTGGGTTAGTGTTTGAGCTATTAAATAAATGTCAAATATCTCTAAAATGGCATTTGGGATCCTCTACCGGGTCTTTAACATTTTCTGGTTGATAATTGTGACCACTAATGATCCCAATTCTGTCATTGGGAGCCCGGCGTTCAGGCTATACGATCAAGGCTGATCGACGGTCACTACGAGACCGATGGCTTTACTACGAGATAATCATTTGATGTCAGTGACTAGATGTCTACTGCTAGGGTTTAGGAATCAAAGGCTTGATTCTATGATCTCTGCTAGATCGAGTGGTTACTGCAGAACTAGAGGTGACCGTCTGCTGGGTCAGGGTGATCAACTGTCAGATCTATTCTTGCACCATCAAATAAGTGTTGAATATCTCCAAAGTCTGCATTTAGGGATCCTCTGTCGGAACACAACACTGTCTTGTCAATAGTTTGACCAAAAGTCAAAGGTTTGACTGATTCTGATCATCTGCTGGATCAATTTTTTTTCTTGTGCTAGACATGGAAAAGTAACTTGTCAGTTAAATTGAAATTTGATCGGTCTAGGGAGAATACCTGAATTTTTGAATACCAGTCTGTTGCATTCTGACTGATTTGGAATATGTATGACCTGTGGAGGTACCATGTGATGCCATGGTCGATGTGACAAGGCTATTGGTGGAACTATGTCGTTACCATACCTCTGAGATGCTGGAAGTTCAGGTGAGTACCAGTTATAAATGCGAGTGCATGGAAATGCATGGATGCATGACTTATATGCCTATATGCTCGTGTTTACAGATGAGTAGGCACTTGGAGTAGGAGGAGCAGGACCACTATGCTCAAATGATAGAGCAGATAGGATGAGAGATCGCCCGATTGATAGAACATCTGGAATAATATAACATCGAGGTTCTAGATAGTCCCAGCCCTGATGAAGACCACTCCGGTGAAGATGATGCTTAGAGGAGACATGATGTTTGATTCCCATATGCATGATTTCAGAACTGTATAGTTTCTGTATTAAAACAATAAGGTAGTGTGTTATAGTCTAGCATGTGGGCTTAGTACACTAGGGCTATGGTGTACAACTTTGAAAACAGCCAAAAGCTTGAACTGTGTATCTTTTGGATTTATTAGTGGAATCCAAAGTTGCTTGCTGCTATAAATATCTCATGCTCTATGCTTTATTGCCAAAACATAATTTCTTTATTCCTCTTTACAGAAACTAGATATACAATAACCTAGCAATCACTCTCTGCCTTCCGTGTTCTCTCCCGTCAGTGGAGCAACAATGAGTGGAATCAACTAAGCAAGATCGGACTCCAACATCTGAAGACTTTTCAGTAAGTCTCAATTAACAATGCCTTTTTGCATACTGCCATGCAATTTTAGGATCCAGCGGTCCACGTCTTCCGATTTGGGCATGTTGACTTATGCTCGATGTATGAGGAGTTTGCTGCCATCTCAGAGTTACTTATGAGATGTTGACGATATTGACAATGCGCATGCCAACAGGAGAGACAAAGCCATATTTGATAAGGATGAAGAGCCATATTTCAGGAGAAGCTAGGAATTCTTGTACCACCAGCGGGTGATTTACAGAGATACGTATCTCATAGCCATATGCAAAGAGGCTATACTTTTAGCGAGGTAAAAATATTGACATTTAGCATGTGATGGTGGACCTATACGATGGTGGTGTTAGTGTATGCTCGAGAACATCATGTGTATTTGAACTATAAGTTTCATTAATAAAGGCATTATTCTTTATATAGTACAATGTTGTACATGAACTTGTTTTACTTGGAGTATTAAACTATATATTGAAGTCCATGATATTGGAACAGTGCAAAGGAATCCATGAAGAGTTTATGGAATGAGATTCTTATTGTATGCAAATGTTCAATATCTAAATATC
>CANYBF013384897.1:0-37019 GCA_948192965.1 Dalechampia spathulata
GTTTAGAATGGTGAAGGAATCATGAATAAAACCTGAAGAGGGCAGGTAGTGGAGTTAATGAGGTAAATGAAAAGACTGAAAAGGTAGCTTCTTCTCTCTGAGAAAAGATACAAAAATGGACAAAGAGTGTTGCGGCCACTATACTGCCAATGGGAAATGGAATATGTATCTATCAAACTTCGAGACAAAAGTGAAATGGCAACCGGCAGAGGCATAGATTCCACAAAGGTCGGCCTCGTGGAATATCCGCTCACAGAGTTTGGACCAATTTAATCCCTTTCACCTTTTGTCTAAATCATATATAGATGAAGTTAAGAAAGGTAAAAGAAGAGACCTGTTGCAGTGGAAAAGAGGGTCGGAGCCATTTTGACAGAGTCCTTTCCACTTAGAAGGAATCGGTCCATACCCTTCATCGCTAAAGCTTTTGGATTCTGGCCACACCCCTTTATGTGCCAACCCATTCCATATTACCCATTCACCGGAAATACATAAAAAGGTTAATGTCAAAATAAAATAAATTATATTATTATTAAATAACATTAGAATTGCAAGTCCAGACTTTTTCAATTTGATACTTCTTGTATCACCTATGCTTTATTTTGGACCATTTTTCTTTATTAATGGTCCTTCACCCTCATTCTACTTTAGTTATTTTCATGTTTAATGAATTATTTAGGCATGATTAATAATATTCTTAGTAGTAGTTTATATAAAATTATAAAAAATAATCTATTCGGACTCTTCTATTAAAAGAAGTTCTTTCTTTATTTTTAACATATCAAACAATTATGTGATGTAATTTTTTAATGTTTAATCTTAATTTTATGTATACACTATTGCAATTTGCAATTAGGTTGTATATGAATTGATGTAAAAGAATATATACGTATATATTTTCCTTTCAACGTTAACAGTAATGAAGGGTTGGTTAAAGTATTAGTTTACATGCATGGTTGTGAGTCAATGGTTCAATATTCAAGGTGGTATGAACATGATGTGGATCCAATCTGTTCAACCAGGTTGAGTGGTTCTTAAGGAAGAAGTTGACTTGGCTATTAAAGTTTCCTGTGGTTCTAAAATCCAAGAAACAACAGTAAAATTCAATGAATTGCATACCAGTATCAAGGTTTCCAATGATTACGTCTTCACCATATCTAGCTTTCTTCCATATGGAGTTGGATGGAACAGCGCCGTTTTGCTCCAGTCCGAGGAAGCTCCATGAATGAGTTGTATGAAGCTTTTTTCCTCTGTTCAAGAACACTGATACTACTTTTGGATGTTCTGCATTCAATCAATGGATTAAGCTTTTTTACAGAGAATTTAAAAGACGAAGAAGAAAACAGAGCAAGAAACGGGGGGAATAGAGTAAGTTCTCACTAGCTATTTGAGATGCTACTTCATCATCCATGGTAGCAGCAAAGCCATTGATGTGTTTGGTGTACGAGTAAAATATTGAATCTCGGGCCAAGTCTCGACTGTTTTCAACGAACCGATTAACGATACCAAGAAAATAATCTAAAGCAAGCTATACATGACTAGGTAAAAAAAAAAGCTGTTCTAGTACCTTTCCAAGTATGATCCAAGGAGGTCATAATGAGATTCAGTGACTAGTTTTTCATGAATGGAAGATGAGTGAAAGCCATGTGAATGTGCTCCCAAATACACCACATATGACTATCAAACAAAAATGAAAAAAAACTATGAACATATATATGCTGCCACTATGACAACAATATACATTAAAAGAACGTAAATGTGAGGAGAAAGATGAGTATATGGTTACCCTTGTGGAGGCAGAGGTGGGTCTTGGAAGTAGAACTAGGAAAAGAAATGAAAAGAAGCAGAGGGTAGGAGTGAGTAGCCTCATTTGGTTGCTACCTCTTTCAGTAAATAAAAATGTCAAAAACTCCGATTCTTCCCCTTGTGTGTTGTATAGGTGATGAGAGGGGCCTCCCCCTCTTCCCTGTATACAATTATAGAATATATTCACTTGTTGACCCAAGTGAATGCTTGAACCGTTCAGATTTTATAAAAAAATTGATATTTATAAATATAAAAAATAATCTAATTTTATAACTTGTAACATAAGACATATATAAATCAAAGGAAAACCATCTATGACTTCAAAATGACCATTATCATTCAAACTCACTAAACTTATATATCATACTATAAATCTAATACCAATAAAACATACCAAACATATAATATATGTGAAATGAATTAAATAATACATTACTAAAATATTCTATTAATATTAAAAATTAAATCAATTACTATATAAAAGATAGGTTATATGAAATGAAAATTATATATTTATTTATTTATTTGATAAATAAGCTATAATCTAATGTCAACAAGATAGAAAAATAAATAAAATAGTATACAGTTTAAGAATTATCCACTTATTTTTCAAATAATTTTTAAAATACATTCTCATATTTATAGATAAATAAATAATTTTTAATAAGAATTATATACTAGAAAAATCAAACGTTTATCTACGTTATAGCGGTTCAATGAACCGGCAATGGATGGGCCAAGCTGATCCAAGCCCGATGATATGATTTCATTTAACTCAGCCTACACCAACCAAATAAAAATGGCTTATTTACAGCAATGGAAAATATTTGCAAAAATACGGCACGCATAAAAAATATTTATAAAACTGATTTTGTAACTTTTTTAAAATTATTTTTTAACATTTTTTTTTTCAAAAATACCATTTTTTATATTTAAAATTTTTATTTTTTAAAATAAATTTTTTAATTTCGTATTTTTACAAAAAAAAAAAACATATTTTCATAATATTTTAAAATGTTTCTTCTTTTTTTAAAAAAATCCAGTAAAAATCTACGGATAATTGGGAAAAACACCAAATTTTTTTAACGTTTATTTCAAAGAATTTTATCTATTTAAATAACTCATGTAAAATCTAAAATAGATAAGAAATGATTGACATCAAATATTTTACTTAAAATTAAAAATATTTATTTATCATCATAGACACTATTAATACTATTTTCTGCATATTTTAAAAGATAAATTTAAAAATTAACTACTATTAATTACAATCATTTTCAACACTCTCACAATAACTCTCATAGGATATAGTATATTTGGTAGCATTTTCACATGGACTAGCGCTGTGTAAAAAGCATGCAAACCAGTCAGTAATCATGCTTTGCGGGGAAATATTGTCTAAAGAGTATGCAAATCCATGCCGATACTCTGCCACGTACAGATAAGCGTAGGAAGAGAGGAGCGATGAAGGAGAGACTTACGAAGAGGAAAGGATCTGCCGGAGTCCCTGGATGCCAATTAAGAAACTTGTCATTCCACGTTGACGTTTACCTAGTTGGCCACGCAGATCCCACCAATGCCCGCACATGTTATATACCCATTAAAGCAGGCCTCTATTAATATAAGCTCTCTCTTTCTTTTATGATATCTTGATTGCAAACGGGTATGCATGGATGAGATGTTCGGAATTGAATAATTTTTGGATCATACAAATTTTAAATTGATAAAACCAAAGTTTCAATCTTGTCCATTTTTTCTAAAGATCCAGACTCATCCTAAAAACCACAAATTAAAGGATTTGATACAGTTCTAAAAATCACAAATTCGAAAATTTCATATCCATCCGCAACCTAGGATTTACAATTGTTCCTATTTTGATTTTGAACAGCAAGGTTGTAAACTTGGCATTCAATATTTGTTCTGTATATGTACCACTCGTATGAATTATGAGTTTTCCAATCAAAAATGCCCATCAGTAATATGAATTCTTCCATTCTGTATGCATGACATGGAATGTTTGTATAGTTAACATTGCTGCCTCACAAGAGTAACAAGATAGAACGAAAATCTTGCAGATTAAAACATTTCACAGACAGATTCACACATGATGGAAATGGGTAACCTAATGATGCCATATATCAAAACATGTGAAAGAAATAAGTTTTGAAAGTATACAATGATGTCGAATACCATAAAAATGTTGTTTCAAGAAACATTCGTATCTTACTAAAGGAAAAGGATCTATCAAATGAACGATCAAGGAATTAATTCTATTTAAGAAAATTTTAGATACTTGCATCACCTTCCGAAACATCTAAGCATTGAGGATGTAAAAGTTGAAGAAAGAAACTTGAGCCCAGTTGATCCTCCAGGAAAATATGAAATGACATAGTATGATAGGGCAAGAACCTACAAGAGATTGAAGACGTATCGTTTTACAATACATAGAGAAAATTAATTTGGAAACAAAATGAACGAAACCATAAAATACTCATGAATATAACATTGTCGTCCTTGGGCGGTAGTATATGCATAAAATAATTAAAGGGTTGCAATCTATGGTCACTTCATTTTGTATTTTCAATCATATAGACCACAATTCCTGTGAAATTGCATATAGAAGCACCGAAAATGCTAGCAATATAAACAAACACCAGGCGATCTAGATAAACATTGCATGACAATGGTGGTCTAAAATATCATCTAAAAAAACTTCATCACAGTTCAGTCTACTAAATCAAGATGCCAAATGCACTGGTGTATTATAGTTCCCAGTTTCCAGCAAGTGGAAATTTGAAAGAACATGGTTATGAATAAAGAATGCATTGCGAAGTAATAAACATCAAAGTGAAGGTGGATATACCTGCAAAATAGAGAAGAGCACAGAAAGTGCGTAGCTGTGAAGGAACATAGAAACGTATACAGTTCCCACCATGGTACTGATGAATCCTAATGTAAAAGGGAGTCTCTGTTTTTCACAAAAAAGATAATCGTCATGATCATAGCCAAAAAATCCATCCATGATCAGATGCAGGCACAAGCAATAGTACCATAGTTGTTTCTTTCAACATAAGAGCATGAGATATAAATAGCACATTCAAATATACCTCTTTAGAAGTCATATGCGCAAGTTGATTCTTTGGACCTTTAAGAGCGAAAAAAGAACCAATTATGAAGGCACAACCAATTGTGAAGCAGATAGCAAATTTTTGAGGCATCAACACCATTACAGGAAGGAACATGGTGAAGGCAATAAAAATAAAGAATACTCCAGCAGCAAGGAGAAGACCAAAATACATAAGAGATTTTCCAGAAGGAACATTGCTAGTAGCAGACTGAAAGTTTCCGGGCAAATCCCTTACTCCTTTGGAAACCCTAAATAAAGAGCCAGATCAAACGAAACATTATATCAATAACCATGACAATAGCAAACAAGGAAACCGAGAAGCAAATCAGACCCGAAGATCGGCAATAATGCATCAACAAGACTATATCATCGCCAGTGATACTAATTTCGCTCTTTAGCTTCATAAACACAATAATCAAGGTGCATATATGACGATTGAGGCAAATCAGATTGCTAGAAAGCTAAAATACTGTCCCTTGTAACGTTAAGATCACTGAAAATATTCCAAACGCGGCTTCTAGATCATAACTCTGCCTTTCAATAAAGAAACCACCATGTAAATTATTGTTTTAAAAGAAGACACCTAGTTAATTTGCAGCATCTAACAACAGATACAATCTTAGAACCAAAAGCTGAATCCATAACTGCTCTCAAGTAATGACAAACCTAAATTAGATAATCTAATCAAGCAATACAAACAAAAACAGATTTAATAATACAAAATGATAAAACAACTTCAGATTCAATTGCGGCTAGTAAGAGATTTGAGTTAAAATAATATTACACGTTGAAAGTACCAGTGAATTTATCACTGGTAGTACGGACAGCGGCTTCCAAATCAAATCCTAGAGCAGAAGAGTCGGAGTCATCCTGAGAAGCAGCGTAAGCGTTCCAATCGGCAAGTAGAGATTTCGGCGGATCGTTAAGCGAGGTTGCATCGCTTGGCCCTCCGGTGAACCATGACTGCGCTGTCTTTTGCATTTTTTAATTTAATTTCATGGACAACTATGCTTTTCTACCTTCCTTTTCTCCTTAATCTGGAAGTCAATTTCAGTATTGCGAGATGCCAAGTATGATGTTTTCAGATCTGCTGATGCTTATTGGCGCCGTTTTCTGCCGCCGTTACCTTTTTTTTTTCCTCAACTTTCTTTAGATGCTGTGAGAAATTCATTAATTATTATATTTTTGTAACAATTGGAGATATTTATAAAATAACATTTTTTTATATTTCAAAAATATCAAATATTATGTAAAAATAACAGTTTTAAATATATATTATATCTTTTTAATTTGTATTAAATATATATGCAATTCTTAAAAGATATTTTTGAAATCCATGAATTTCATAAATTTTTGATGAAATATAAAATGTTTCTTAAATAATTTTTTATTTAAAAGTAACCTTTTAAAACTTTTAATAAAAAAATTGTTCCAACCATTAACTAATTAAAATTTAATTCATCCAATTATCATTAAAGATTAAGGACATTTAATTAGTTATTTATGGTTATTATACAAAATACTCAATATTATATATTAATGTCTAAAGTTAATTTTTTTTATATAATATGAAAAAATAATCAAATAAAATAAAATAATTTTAAATAAATAAATAAATAAATAAATAATGAAATATAGGCATAATGTTGAATTTTGAATTTTTAAATTAGTTCATTCACTGGATTAGAATATTCAATTTCTTATAATTAATTTTGATTATAAAATTGTATTGATTATTTTATTCATTTATTTTACTTAAGAATTGTTGAGAAGTTGATAGAATTTAAGTAAGATTATTATTATAATTAAAAATATTCAAAAAAAAACCCCAATATTCTTAAAATTTTTATCATTTTTCCGATGAATAACAGAGAAGTCCTAACCGAGCCCAGAGATTACCAGGCCGCCTCTCACACTGGACTGAACGACCAGTGCTTAATGTGCTTCTAAAAAGCTAGAAATGCATTGCGAGCAATTAAAACTCTAAAAAAAGTGATTCTTGTCGCTCCATTTTGCTGCCAGAAACAACAAGAGCAAAACGACGTCGAGGAAGCTGTACCAGAACAATGAAAGTGGCTCAAAAGATCATACTCCTATTCCGCGATTCTGATGGATTTTCTTCTGCCATCGCTAATGCTCTCCTTGCTCCTCCCAACTCATCTTTTCACCGATTGTGAGCTTTTCTTTTTCTCAAATTTTTTTTTTCCGTTTGCATCTTATTACTGATTGATTTTTATTTTTTATCCTCTTGGTGCAGAGAAGAATCATTCGAGCTATCATTAAAAAAATATGGAATCAAAGACCTTAAAGCCGTAGGAAATCTTATTCATTTTATCGACGGTAATGGTAATTATCAGGTACCGTTTCCAAATATTAGTTCCTTTTTCTTTCCTATCAAATTGTTGTTATGTTTGATTCGAAAGTATAATTTCGTATTTGATTATCAATTAATTGCATTCATCTAATCTAATCTAGGGATAAGTATAGGGTTTTTTCTTTCTCTTTTATATTTGTTCTTGTTTATGTATAAACATGAAACACTTCTTCTGTATCTAATTTTTCAAAACACGTATTCTAAGGGACAAGCCAAAGGTTACGGCCTAAGAAATAGCTTAAATTCTAGCATGATCTTTAAATTGTTTCAGCTTTATTTATTTCGTGAAGGCCCCAATTCAGCATTATAGAAACCATGTTCTTGGAAAATTTTTCCTAGTTTTTCTGGTAACTGCTTTTGGAAAAATCTGGTAATAAATGCTTTAAGAGAAAACTATTCGAGGCAGTTTCCAAGAAAATGTCCTTCTGCTAATAAAGTTTATGTTTGAATTTCATAGAAAATTTGGACATTATCGTATATAATGATACAAAAATTTGGTAGGTTTTTTTCCCTCCTAATGTTCGATATTGCATTGAGAGGTTACAGTGCTTTTTCTAAATGCGAATTTCTGCCCATATAGCATGTAGAGTGAGTGGTACATGATGATTTTGCGCTTGAATATTTTACAGAATGGATTTTGAATCATTTTCTTTATTGAAATGAATTGTGCTTATGGTAACTCAACTGAAGTAACCATCAATTATCATCTTTGGATTAGCTTAAACCTTCAGGTTGTACATTTTCGGATTGCAACTCTCCCAGATATAAAAAGGCATCTCTGAGGATACTGGCTCTAGTGTTCAATAATTTGTTCGTTTACAGGTGTCAGTGTTGCTCCTAGAAAAGCACGAGCCACCAACTTTAGTGTGTGCTTTAAGCGAAGTTTTGACTCAATTAGTTGAAGCTTCATCAAGTTTGCAGGCATTAGTTATTCCATTTGTGGGGTTGTCTTCAAAGCTCAAGTGGGAGAGCAGAGCCTATACAGGTAATGATGGAAGAGTCTCGCTTTATGGACTTCAACTAGGTCCAGAAACAGATATAACCAGGACCATTGCTACAAGAACCCAAAAGCCACCATCTTCTCTGCAAATTCATTATGAACCATTGGCCTGCATTCTTCAGTTAGTTCGCGTTTTGAAATTGCCAACTTCCTTACTTTTTGGGAGAAAGGATCAACATCTTTCGGATAAAGCTGCTGGAGAAGAGCTTGAGGTAACCATTCTTTCAATAGTTTCAACTTACCGGTAGAAATATCCTAATTTGTCATGGAAATCATGGAAAAGTTAATTTAGCGTGGCTAACTTTACAGATCCTTAATGAGATGGGAGAACTTCTAGCAAACACCATGTCCTTGAGCTTCTTGACGGAAAAGGTTGCATTGAATCCAGTAAACACATTAAAGGATATCAAGGAACCATGGCGGGCATTGTATGGTTGATATCTACCTGGGTTTTCTGGTCGAATTTACGTGCATCTGACGTGGAAAATGTTGCTCTCATATCTTCTCTGTAGAGACAGCATAACAATTAAAGCACCACCAAGTTATCAAGGTGATGGACTTGTCAGACATTTGATTTTGCTAACTATTGCGCCACAAGATAAAAGCTTTTAAATTTTTTCAATTTCCAATTCCATATCTAAATTATTATCTGTTTCAAGTAGGATGGTCGATGAATATATGGTTTACACTGAAATGCGGAATGTAAATTCACAGTTCTGGAGCTTATGGTCAGTTTTCTTGTCTAGGCTCTTAAGCCTACGGCTAAGGAGGAAAACCGAATGAACCAAAAAGCCAAATCAACGTCTATCCAATGAATTGGAGAATGATGATTAATAGTACCGACAGATTTTTAATTTCAATTTTCAATATCAATTGTTAACCATGCAAAAAATAAATCAAATTAGTGACATGTACGTCTATTTTATATGTTTTCATTAGAAATATATTGAAAAAAATAGATAGTTTTCTATAATATTTTTAAAAAACTTTCAGCTTAATTAAAAATTCTGTTTTTCACATTTTAAAAAATTTATGTAATTAAATTTAGAGGTCGAGTTTGACCGAGTCAGAATTATAAGATGGAGTGATATTTGTCAAGAAAAACGTTAAGATGGATTAAATTGAACTCGTTTTAGAAGTTGGGGGGTGAATTTAACATTATTCCAATGAGAAATTGAGAGACAAAAAACCGTCTTGTTCTTGCTTTCAAAACAAAAAAGAAAAGTTCCTTTTCTTTCTCTCCCTCTCCGCAGAGGCCAACATAACAAACAAGCAAGCTATAAATTCCCCATCAGATCGATTCTCAATGGTGGGTTATTCTTTCGATTCCGCTTATTCTTTAGTTTGTTTTATTATTCTGCCAATTTGAATTTGAGAAGCGAAATCAATCAATCGCAGCAGTTGTAAGTAGTTCTGACCTTGTTTCAACGTGGCGCTGAGAAAGTGTTTGTCAAAATTACTATAAGAAACGTGTGTTTCAGAATTGAACTCCACATTTCCATTTTTAATTACCCTCTTCTTTCCTCTAGGTAGGAATTTATTTGCAGAAGAATTCCCACTTCGTGTCTAAGTTTTAATCTTGGCGTTTGCCTTTGAAGCTCTGAACAAATCGTAGAGAACTTCTTTAGAGAAGTATTGTCTATTAGTAATGTATTGGGTTAGAGACACATTGTTCGTATATCGTCGGCGGTTGCTGCATACAATGGCTCGTGATGGTCCCACGGAAACATTGAAGAGAAAGGTTGCTGAATTAGAGAAGATGAAGAGGAAAAATAAGAATTCTAAGAAGCATGATATATTTGTAGAGGTTCCTGAATCAAAATCTTATCTTGATACAGCAACATTGCCGATGTATCTCTTTGTCATTGGTACCGCACTCTTTGCAAAGCTCCTGATGATGGTTTGTGCCTCTAAACTTCGTATCAATTTGGTTAGACGCTAGTTGGGATCCAATTTTTCAATTCTAGTAAAAGGGTTCTTGCTCGATTAGTAATGTGACCATGAAAATTTCTTGCTTTTTGTTTGGGGATGTAGATTTTATGCCTACCGAACAATCTGTTTGCTTTAACTTGTTTTTTTTTTTTGATCTGAGTCTCAAGTTTTGTGCACTGAGAAATGAGATCTCTTCCTTTTGAGTTGATATTTTATTTAGTTTTCGGAGATTTGTATGCCATCTTTCGACTTGTACGGTTGGTTTTATGCAATTGCAGTATGATGATTCAAGATCGCAAGAAATGATTGAGCGAAAAATAAAGAAAGCTCCTGCTGGTCAAGGCACGGTTCGGATGATAACACGCGAGGAATGGGAGACATTTCGAGAGATTAGACCTAGGACTCCTTTTGAATCCAAGCTTGCTCGACCCAATGCAAGAATAAGAACCGGAGAACCATTGCATATGGTGAGGTTTCTGTCTACTTAATCTTTATTTAATAATCGGGTCTCTCAATTTCTTCTCTTATTGGATAAAAATATCATCCTAGGCTATCATTATTCTTTCAACTCATTCTCTAGCAATTGAATTATTTCACGATGGCTGCCATTTGGAAATGACTGTTAAGATTGGAATGCAGATATGCACTTCTTTTCTTTTACTTTCTATTCTGATGGATGATAAGTTTGGGTTTTTAGATCTGATTGTAGGAGTAGAACAAAGAAGGGAAAATGAATCCTCTGAAAAATCTTCTATAGTGGCCAAAGCAAGGGTTCGCTAATTCAATCAACAGAACTGAAAATAGCAAAACTGCTGAACTTCTATTAATCTCTGAAACATATAGAGAACTGAAAATGTAAAACCAATATAAATCTATAAGTTATAGACAGAAGTCCAATTACAACATTACTAGGGCTAGACTCGGAATTCCAACCCCACTGCTGCATGTATGCATGTACGTTGAGCTTCTATTTTAGTAGTCCAACAAAAGAATAGACTGAAAGAAAGTAATTCTTTCAACTTATGCTTGCTAGGCATACAGCTTACTGACAGGAGCTCAAGAACAGAATCCCATTTTTGTAGGAAAAAAGAAATTTCCCTTGATAAGATGATCTCATATCAGCACTAATGTGTATACTTTTTTCTGCAGCAAGATGTTAAAGATTGGTCGATCGATGTGCTGACAGATGCAGTTACGCGAGTGGAAGCAAGTGTTAAAAGCAATTGATGACTAGTTGTATAAGAAAACAGACTGAAGCTGAACCATTATGAATGGTAATATGGTTGCATATTAACGTTTCTGCTCATGGTCATATGAATGTGAAGATATCATGGCCAATGCATTCAACTCCCGGTTCGATCCCTTAAAAAATAATTAAAATAATGTTTTTATCTTTGATATAATATATTGGTGGTGCATTAAACTTGACAGAATTTTTCATTTTATTTTTTATATTTTGATTTGTTTCATATATATATATATATATTTGAATATTTATAAATTTAGGGAATTATAGATGTATAAAATGAAAAGTTTCAGGGAATTATAAAATAATATAAAATAATAATTTAAGGGAATTATAGGTATATTATACCTTTATTTATTTTTATTGTATTCCACAATTGAATTCGTGGCCGGCATTATTCATTTACATTGAACTCAAATTAAAATGAAAATAATAATTTGTGATTTTAAAACGTCAATTAGTTTTACTTCAAACATAAAAAAAAAAAAAAAAAAGAAAAAGAACTCTAACGCTCACCATCGCGATCTTAGCTGAAAGCGCAGGAAACTTCTATGTGATGAACGACATCGTTTTGGGAATGATGCAGAAATTTTACGGATGAGCTATCGAGGTGCGTGCCAGCGCGCTCATTTCTTCATTACACCTTCCACTCTGCTTGCACTCATGACGCACGTGACACTTAGACCTTTCTTACACCTTGCATGTATATATATGCCTACGTGTATGCATATATTACAGAGGGGGTTTCTCGAACCTTTGCTTCATCTTCTTACACTAACATCTTGCTCTCTTCTTCCTTTGCTGCCTTTTGCTTTCCCTGTCTATCAATTTACTCCTTCATTATAATCTTTTTAAAAAGTCTTGCTTCCAAAGGTAATAAAGCTGACAGCTAAAGCAAATATGTCTTATTTTCTTTGAATTTTTTTCAAGCTTTAATTCAGCTTTACTGTTTCTTAAATTACGAGGAATCTCTGCTTCTTGGTTCTTTTCTTCTTCTTCTTGACTTTGTTTATTGTTGGAATTCAATTGGGACTTTCAATTCATCCCAATCGCATAATGTTCTACCACTTGGCTAGTCATTAGTTTTTGGATTCTTTGGCATTGATCTTTGCTCTGTCTTGGATATATACGTATATAACTTGTATATTTCTTGTTTGTGTACACATTTAGGAAATTGTTTGAAATTGATGATATTGATCACTGATCAAGGGCTCACGTTGGGTTCAATTCAATGATTTGCATTTCTTAAGGTTTATGTCTTTGTAGTTTAATTCTTGTTTTGCTATTGTAGGAAATTATTTGGTTTTCTTTGAGAAGGTGATGCTGTTAATCATTGTCTAAGAATTTTATATATACAATGGCGGATTCCGAAGGAAGTTTCACGAGTTTACCAGTTATGGGAGAGTCATCATCTGACAATCATTTGTTCCTAGTGAATGGATATGGAACTTATGGAATTCTGGGGGCCATTTTTGTTGCAATTCTTTTACCTGTATTCCTCTCCATTGTGTTCATTGGAAGAAAAAAGGTGAAAAAGGTTAGAGGAATTCCTGTAGAAGTTGGTGGTGAGGCGGGTTTTGCAATTCGAAATGCGCGATTTCCTCGCTTGATTGAAGTTCCTTGGGAAGGGGCAACTACCATGGCAGCTTTGTTTGAGCAATCCTGTAAAAAACATTCCCAACATCGATTTCTTGGAACTAGGGAGCTGATTTCCAGGGAATTTATCACAGCTGGTGATGCTAGTGGTAGGAAGTTTGAGAAGCTGCATTTGGGGGACTACAAATGGCAAACTTACGGACAAGTTTTCGATCGCGCTTGCAATTTTGCTTCCGGGCTTATTGCATTAGGCCATAACGAGGATTCTCGTGCTGCCATTTTTTCTGAAACCCGTGCAGAGTGGTTCATCGCCCTCCAGGTTTTGTGCTTTGATACTTGTATTTTCCCAGCATATTCTGCTCTTCTTTTCCTGTTATATTTTGCTTATTTTTCTGGATTTCAGGGATGTATGCGTCAAAATATTACCGTGGTTACTATTTATGCTTCTCTTGGAGATGACGCCCTTGTTCATTCAATCAATGAGGTACTTTATCTTTTGTATGCCTGGTTTTCGGATTCTAATAGCATTGGAGCTAATTTTCAGCATTTCTGAATTATGTTTTGCTTCCAATCTTCGGTGGTTCTCATTTATATTTTGAAAACGTTGTCAGGCTCAAGTACAAACCTTGATTTGTGATTCCAAGCAATTGAAAAAGTTGGCTGCTATAAGCTCAAGATTAACAACCATCAAGAATGTCATTTACTTCGAAGATGAGGAAAGTGCTACGACTGAAAATATGAGCAACTGGACGGTTTCACCTCTCTCTGAAGTCGAGAAACTCGGTAAAAGCAGTTCCCTTCCTCCAAGTCTACCTTCGAAGAGCGGAGTTGCGGTTATCATGTATACAAGTGGTAGCACTGGCCTCCCGAAGGTCTGTTTTATTCCAATTTCAGCTTCTAGAATCAGTTTTTACTGATATGTTTGACGCCAAAATTCATGTTGTACCTGACTCTAAATCCTGCTTCATGTATAAATTAACAGGGAGTTATGATTACTCATGGAAACATTCTAGCCACCACTGCAGCTGTTATGAAAGTGATTCCGAAAATTGGCGTGAATGATGTTTTTTTGGCGTACTTGCCTCTGGCACATGTTCTAGAACTGGCTGCTGAGGTAACCCTTGCATCCGTTTTCTTGTTGTTTCCATCTTGTGAGATGTAATAATCATATCTTTGTGGTTCTCCAGTGCATAATGTTAACTGCAGGTTGTGCAATCGGCTATGGTTCTGCATTGACTTTAACAGACACGGCTAATAAAATCAAGAAAGGAACCAAAGGAGATGCTTCTGTGCTGCAGCCAACTCTCATGGCTGCAGTTCCCACTATCCTAGATCGTGTTCGAGAAGGTGTTCAGAAAAAGGTCTGAACCACATTAATGCTGCTATTTTCACTTTGAGGTTTTACAACATAGTGACTGGTGACCTGTTGTAGGATTAGAATGTGGGGTTAGTACTGAACTTCTCTCCACCCTGATTATTTTGTTTTGTTGCAGGTCGATGAGAATGGTGGTATGGCAAAGAACCTTTTCAACATTGGCTACAAGCGACGACTCTCAGCCATAGAAGGAAGCTGGTTTGGTGCTTGGGGAGTGGAGAGAATGTTGTGGGATGCTATTGTCTTCAAGTCAATACGTGCTGTACTTGGGGGACATATCAAATTCGTACTATGTGGTGGAGCTCCTTTATCTGGGGATTCCCAGCGGTTCATCAACATTTGCATGGGGTAATGAATTTCTAATTTCAAGACTCCAAAAATATTTCAAGGAATGTAAATACTGATGCAGGTTGCAGATGCCTAACAGTAAGGCTGCTATGTTTGTCCTCTGGCTGATAACGTTGTTCTTATTCAGGGCTGTCATAGGTCAGGCTTATGGCTTGACAGAAACATGTGCTGGAGCTGCTTTTTCCGAGTGGGATGACACATCTGTTGGCCGAGTTGGGCCTCCTCTTGCTTGTTGCTACATCAAGGTCTGCAATATTTTTACGCTTCAAGAATTAACTTAGTTCCATAATTAAAAGACTTGCACAACAAATAATTCCGGTGACAATAACAATTAAAAGCTAAATTTTGCTGAAATTATTGTGTTTTCAAACACTTGTGAATTTGTGGAATCAATCTAAGGTTCTTCATTTTCATATTGCAGCTTGTTTCTTGGGAAGAAGGGCGATATACGATATCTGACAAGCCAATGCCCCGAGGAGAAATTGTAGTTGGGGGATTCAGCATCACTGCCGGTTATTTCGAAAACCAAGAAAAAACTAATGATGTCTACAAGGTATACCCATGTTTTTGTATTTGTGTTCGTCTGTTTTTGCACGCACACTGCTCAACATGCAAGTTTGCTCGCATGCTCCTGGAAAAACTGATCTCAGCACCACTTACATGATACAGGTTGATGAAAAGGGCGTGCATTGGTTTTACACCGGTGATATCGGACAATTTCACCCAGATGGGTGCCTTGAAATCATTGACAGGAAGAAAGACATTGTCAAACTTCAACATGGAGAGTACATCTCCCTTGGAAAAGTCTGTACAAAAACTTCGTTAATAATTCTTAATCAAATTTCTCTGAGGCGAATATTTATGTTGGTTGATGCTCTGATTGCAGATTGAGGCAGCTTTAGCAGCAAGCATCTATGTGGATAATATAATGATATATGCAGATCCTTTAAAGAACTATTGTGTAGCTCTAGTTGTCCCGTCGCGCCAGGCACTTGAGAAATGGGCTCAAGAATCAGGGATCACATACCAGAATTTTTCAGAACTGTGCAACAGAGATGAAACTTTAAGCGAGGTTCAGCAATCCCTGTCCAAGGTACATTTTTCTTCTGGTTTTTTTGACACTAAATTTGTGCTTAAGGAGTATTTTAGCTCTTTCGTAATTGATCTCTGTTGCCTCTTTCATATATGCAGGTAGGAAAAGCTGCAAAACTGGACAAGTTTGAAATTCCGGCAAAGATCAAGCTGCTGCCAGAAGCATGGACGCCTGATTCTGGCTTAGTTACAGCTGCGCTCAAGATAAAGAGGGAGCAGCTCAAGTCCAAATATAAAGAAGAGCTCCAGAAGCTTTACGTGTAAAAAAGTTCACCATGTTCTTCCCTATTCCTCCTCCTACTTTGTTTTCGGCTACGTCAAATTTCCTGCTGCTACAGAGTTTTTCATTCTAGTCATGCTTGGCAGTGGTTAGATCTTCATTGTTCATGACTTGGGAGGAAAGTTAAATTGCTTTTTTTGGACATTAAATGTTCCGGAAAACGTTAACGATGTTGATGCTGTATAGTGAACTCCATTTATAAAGCATCTTGCTCGTGGACAGTACAGACAGAGAGAACTAGAATGAACTTTCTTGCAATAAAACTTGAATGTCCTTTTCTTGTTGTTTAGTTTTTTCTTATAAAATGCTTTTATTCTTGCAACTGGTGTTCTGGAGGAGAAAAAAAAAAACCAAACCAGAGCTGTTCAAGGAACGGTTCTACACATTTATTTCCTTCAACTGTGGTTTGTCTATATGCAATTATCAGGCTACAAGCCTACAAGGGAAGATTTTAACCTCCCAGCATGTAGCAGTAACAAACTGTTGCCGCAAATGTTCATAAATTACATTACCTGATTTCGAATACTTCGTGCATCTTCAATCGTGTTGATGTTTTCAGAATTTCCCTTCCTATACCATAAGCCAATGAAAGAAATCCACATAACTCGAATGTTACTCCGGTTCGGATGGGCTAAGGGAGACGGGCAGTTCCGATAGCGATTGTCTTAGAACCAGATATAATGCAGGACCCAAGAATGGAACCAGAGATAAGGGAAGTAGCCAAGAACCTTTGTCATACCTATGAATAGAAAATTTTCATTGTGTTATGTTGCTTAAACTTAAAGGGTTTAGATTCAGACAAGTCGGGTTGTTTCCAAGCTCTCACCATTTCCTGGCGGTCATATCATTGTAAACCCAAAAAGGAGCAAATGCAGATAGTAGGGTGAAATCAAGGGACATTACGTGTATCTGCAATGCAAATTTGAACAACAGAATGTTGAAATCGCAGAAGGGGCTAGTCGATCTTAATCTCTGCACATATATCATTCGACAAGAACTTACAAATTTGCTTCCCTGGACGTATTGGTAGAACTCCTTCCAAACATCACCATCTGCTAGACCTGCATAGAGGAATAGACCTAACCCAGCAGCAAGTGATATCTGAAGCATAATAGAATTAGTTTACGCTCATCTATGCATAACAAAGAAACCAATGCAGATGAAAGCTACGGAGTTAAGAGTACATGAATCCAAATCATCTTCGAAAGAAATATTGCTGGATTTATTCTGCATGAATCAAATGCAAGCAAAATGGCACCCGACATGCCCTTGCTTTTATCAATCCGGTAATTCGCTTCATATTTTCATCAAAAGAACGCTATATCAACACCAATGGGAGGTACGAGAAGAATTACCCCAGCAGTCAACTTTGATTCGAGAAAATTAAGCGGCCATTTGCTGAGCTCGGTTTCTTCGACAGGTGGTGGCGGTGGTCTCCAAAGGACAAAATATGGTAGAAGGGCATATGCACCACCGAAGCATGAAAGAATAAGGAATGGCCAAACTGGGATTTTACTTTTTGAGCTACAAATGGAATTATCAGTTCAATTTCACTGTTTGCATAAAATAACATGAATACTTTCATATAGCAGGTTGTCAGTTCATTTTGATTTCTGCATTACGGCATGCCTGAAACCAGGCTAGAAGTTCTTCCAATACGTTACCTACCATTATCGTTACATCGATAATATATTATCAATTGTAACTAAAGAATCAAACATATAATTCTGAAATTCAAAAGAAAAGTAGACGAAAAACAAGCACAAGTGAATTCAACGTACCTTCTGCCAGTTGGAAGTAGAAGCATACTGTACACTAAAGGCCACAAGCCCATAACGTACCATAAAGATACAAGCACTTTATTCATCTCAAATCCATCATCTCCCTTCAAATTGAGCAACTTTTTCAAGAAATACTCATCCGTTGTCTGCAAAAACCAAACAAGGAGAACCCACCAATCACCAACGCTGCATAAGATCAATTACTTCGACAACTGAAATGCCCGGAATTAGCACACATACACACAACAATTGACAATTTGCAAGAAAGAAATGCTCTTTCAGAAACAACCCAATTCATATACAGTATCAAAGAACAAGAAAATCAATAAAATAGGGAAAAAATTGAAATACCGGGGTTTGGTTAGGAGCAAGAACGAAAGCATAGTACAAAAGAGCACCCCACAGCACAAAAAGCAGAATGGAAGTAGACCAATCACGCTTTTCTTCGACATCACTAGTGTCACCCTTCAAAACAGGATCTTTATCAGAATCTTTGGAGTCTAACACACTATTACATACTTGAAGAAGAAGACGTCGTTTCTGAAATGGGAAAATTGAGAATTTATGACAAAAGTAAGGATTTTTAAGAGAAATAGAAGGTTTGTGGTGAGTGGCAATGGGTTGAATAAGGGTTAGAGGGGATGATGGTGTTGGATTTTTGTGAAGAAGATGAAGAGAAGTGAAGTTGCAGGAGATGAGGCTTGAGTTGGCCAACATTCTTGCAAGGATGCTCTTTCTTGGATATTATTTTCTTAATATAATTTTAATATGTGCAATAAAATTATTTTCAGATATTCAATTACATTAATTTTAATTTAATTGTATTATTTTAATATTATATTCTATTAAGAAACCCATAATTAATATTGTTCATTTTAATGAAAATATTATTCTATTAAATAAAGTTATTTAAATATTTATTAGTCAACATAATTTTTACTAATTAATGAACCGAAATTATTACAAAATATTAATTTTTATATTAAATTATACAAAAATATCAAACTTTCATATTAATTCTTTTTATTAAAATTTACAGATATTTATAATTATGATTATTTTCAAAATCAATTTCAATTATGATAGCTATACGAGTCAACGACGTGTCGTTGTCGTTTAGCCAAATATCATACACAGCCGGACAAAACCCAGGCTAACACACTCCCATCTATGTTCCCGACTTCACCTACCCAAAAAATAAAAAATTATAAAAGAACTACACTGCTGTGTCTTGCTTGCAGGATTAGGAAATGGAAGGATTGGTTTCGCCTAGGGTTTCTGTAAGAGCTTCTCCTTCTTTATATTCTAAACCCAGCTTCTCAATCAAGCGCTCGATGAACTACCATAGACCCATCAATCGTTTCTCTTTTCCCTCAATTAGATCTCAACAGGTTTAGCTTCTATACGCATTTATACAATTCGTTTCTTAGTTTTCTCTGCTTTAAACCTGCAATATCTTTTATGCTTAATGTTTTTTTCCAAAAAATTGTGTGATGGTAGAATTGATTTGCTGAGTTTCTTTGTTAAACACTCAAAAAAAGTTCGAATTTTGATTAAACGTTTTTGATTTCGGAAAATTTGTTCGCGATGATTGTGATATGATTTCTTTGCTCAATTTGTACTTTTTAGGAGTTGAATTTTTTTTTAGTATGGGTGATTGTTTTTGATATCTGGTAATTTCATGCGATTGTTGAAATTTTGAAGCCGGAGACAAAGGAGGCGTCGGATGTGGCGTCTGCCGTGAAAGAGGAGGAGGTAAATGCGCTTAAAGTGAAGGAATGGGAAGTGGGTATGCTTCAAAATGAAGTGGCTGCTAGTCAGGGGATTAGAATTAGGAGAAGACCGCCTACTGGTCCGCCTTTGCATTATGTTGGGCCCTTTGAGTTTCGTATCCAGAATGAGGGCAATACTCCTAGGAATATTCTTGAGGAAATTATCTGGCATAAGGATTGTGAAGTTTCTCAAGTAATTATTTTCTTTTTGAAGAAAGAAATTGATTCCTTTTCTTGAATTTTGTTTTATGATATTTTGTTATGATGGTTTGTTGACCTGAATCGTTTCCTTGTTTTGTTTGTTTTCAGATGAAAGAGAGAAGACCTCTTGCAATGTTGAAGAAAGCTTTAGAAAATGCTCCTCCTGTTAGAGATTTTGTCGGAGCTCTTAGGGCAGCTAATGCTCGAACTGCATTTCCTGGTTTGATTGCTGAAGTTAAGAAGGCCTCTCCAAGCAGAGGAATTCTAAGAGAGGATTTTAATCCTGTAAATATTCTTCCTATTCTTCTATTTCCCCAACATTTAATAAATCATATTTTTGGTGTGCCATTTCATGGGAGCATATTGGTGTAAAGAGATTATATTTTACAAGATTCCTATCTTTTAGTTTAGTAGCACTAATTTCATTGTTGTTTGATTGGAAAAATATTTTCTAGATGTTTTTTAAAAAAATTTTATGACCATGATTCTGGTGTCACAATGCTTTTCTTGCACAAAAAAGCTTATCAATAGACAGTGAGGCTGGCTTGGTGATCATCAAGTCAGAATAGCATTAGTACTTTTATACACAAGCACGATATTTGCTGGTTGCTAAAGCACTTATTGGCATTAGCTTGGCTGATTAGTGATCATTTACGGTTCTTCCTTTCAAGTTGCTATGGTTATGTATTGAATTAAAATTGCTTTCTCTACAGGTTGAAATTGCCAAAGCTTATGAGAAAGGTGGCGCTGCATGTCTTAGTGTTTTGACCGATGAGAAGTTTTTTAAGGTAACCTTGCAGGGCATTTGAATCTTGTACATGCATTATATTGTTCTTTTATTTATATTTTTGTTTGTTTATGTACTAGGGGAATATTCATGAGTTTAGTCTTGTAATTAACATTCTGGCTTGCTTTTGTATTGAAAAATCAAGGGGAGCTTTGAAAATTTGGAGGCTATAAGGAATGCAGGAGTTAAGGTTTGTGAATTTTATTGCTTCTATTTGTATATAATCTATTCTACATGCCCCTGCTATCATATCAAGCATAAAACATGATCTCTTGCTGCTGGTGCAGTGTCCACTATTGTGCAAAGAATTTGTTATAGATGCATGGCAGATATACTATGCTCGAGCTAAAGGGGCAGATGCTATTCTTTTAATTGCTGCTGTTTTGCCTGATCTTGACATCCAATACATGACTAAGATATGCAAAGTGCTTGGTTTGGCTGCTATTGTTGAGGTTTGTATGGGGTTTCGTTCACCATTTTTATGTTTCCTTGCATATTTTCTGAAGTTGGTATTACCGTCTTCTTCCATCTAGGTTCTCCATGGGGCTTGTTTTCCCCATTTTTATATTTCCTCTCATATTTTGTGAAGTTCCTTTTTCTCCTCCTCTTTCATTCTGGTAAACTAAGTCGTTTTTCAAAAACTGGATTCTGAATGATTTTGAGTAAACCTACTGAATGTGTTTTCTACAATTTGTGATTGACCAATGACTGGTTCTAATTTATTATAGATAATAACAGGGAAAATTGAACCTGTACACCTTGGTCAAGTCTCATCCTTTGTTTCTTACACTACTAGAATAATCCAGTTCCACTGGAATAATTCGGTTATCAGTTTGTACACCTAGTTTGGATTATAAACACCTGATTGTTACTTGTTATTCATACTTAGGTACATGATGAGAGGGAAATGGATCGTGTTCTTGGTATAGACGGAGTTGAACTTATTGGTATCAACAACCGTAATCTTGGTAAGGTTTTGAGCCTCTCTAAAGCTTGCCTTTCGTGATGAAAGCTGTGCTGTGTCTCCCTTGGTTGAATATTTTCTTGTGATTTCTATTAATTGGAGATACCGTATATGAGTTATATAGTTGGTTTGCATAGTGGAGACCAAATCGGTCACCAACCCTTTCTTTACTGGTGTTTTCCTACAGAAACATTTGAAGTCGACATAAGCAACACAAAGAAGCTTCTTGAAGGAGAGCGTGGTCAACTTATCAGACAAAAAGACATAATAGTAAGTGGGTCTAAACCTTTGGATTGGAAGTAAATGATCTTGGTCATTGGTGAGAAGGTGGGAGAAAGTTGATAATTCGTGTCTTACGGTTTGATGGTTTGAGAATTCAGGTAGTTGGGGAATCTGGGCTATTTACTCCTGACGACATAGCGTATGTACAAGAAGCTGGAGTGAAAGCGGTAAGCAGTGAAAAATGAAAATTAGAGAGTTGAGTTGATAAAACAGAGTTGGTTGGTTGATGCATGTGAGTATTGTGCAGGTGTTGGTTGGGGAATCAATTGTGAAGCAAAGCGATCCGGTGGAGGGAATAACTGGACTTTTTGGTAAAGATATCTCCATATAAACAGACGCACAAACAAACAAACAAACATGTAGTAGTAAAAGTACAAAGGATGTGTGTTCATTGTAGTCCACTTCCACCCCTTCCTTTTCTATTATTTCCATAATAAGATGCCCTCATTATTTATTTTATTTCTATTTTATATCCTACATTTTATAAAAGTTATAAACACCGGTTTCCCTTATACGACACCGTATAACCATCCAGTATTGATTTAAATTTAAACGAACAGCTAACCGCCCGACATTTTCCGAAATTAAGATAAAAGTTGCAGACGGAGACGAAAATGCTGTAAACAAACCAAGAAAAGCTTCATGCTCCCTTCCAGAGATACTGCTGTATAATCATCGTTATCATCGAAACCGATACTGACAAACCAATCTCTTCCTCTCTCTGCGATGGCCGTGTCTAAGCTAGCCTCCTTTACCACTACCTCAGCTTACGATATGGAGTACCGTGCGACTGCCGACGATGCATGGTACAGCGTACTTACAGTTTTCGACGGAGAGAAACTGAGAGTCAAGTACGATAGCTTCAGCGAAGAACACGACACCGAGTTTGAGCCCAAAAACTTCAAATCATTACGAGAGATTGATATTTTTGAGAAACGCTTCCGTCGGATTTCTAATCAGCTACAAGATACCGAGTGTAGAAGCTTAAGTGTCGGTACGCTTGTTTGTGCTTCTCACTCTTCCGTAGATGGAGATAATCGCTTCTACGACGGCGTTGTCGATGATGTGAGTTTCAAAATACCGTTTCCTCCACCTCGTCGTTTTGGTATTTTTCCTCGTTTTATATCTCTTTGGTCGATCCTCATCTTAAAAATTCCATCTTGTTTTCCAAAACTAATTTATTATAAAATTTACATTCTTAGCATTAAAATTAAGGAAGTTTATATCACTAACGCTATAATTATAATTTTTTATACCCAATTTAGATGAGAAATTTATAAATCTTTTTAAGTCAATTTAAAATATTTTAAATAGAAACTAAATCATTTATTAAAATAAAATTTGAATAATGTATAATATTATTTGAGAGGGTAGAAACACGAAAGTGTGATGTAGTTTGTATTTTGACACTTCAAAGATGCTAGAATTTTCAAACCATAAAGAGTGTCTGTGCTATTCAACATCCAATCCGATGATGAAAATACGATCGACACATCAAACTAACACTCGCCTCACGTCACCCTTGAATCTTTGGAGTTCACGTGAAGTCCTATCCTTGAATTGTATTTTTTTTAATCCTTTTACCGTTCTGTTTTTTAAAGTTAAATGATTGGAGTTTGAGCCTAATTGTTGGTAAATAGGTGCTTCACAGGGAACATAGTTTTGCAAACGGGGAAGAACAATGCACTTGCACATTTGTGGTTTTTTGGAAACATGGTCCTTTTGCTGGGTGCTTGGCTAACAAGAAAATTGAGAATGTATGCGTTGTTCAGTCTAACAATCAATTTAACTCTGACATAGCCGTTTTCTGTAAGATGGTCAGAGAGAAACTTGAAAGTGAAAGTACTGCTATTCGTAAATCTTATTTACGTTCTGATTCTGCAACTCTTCATCACGATTGTACTTCCAGCTTGCCAATAAAGCATGAGTCAACTTCTATAGGGATGTTAAACCAGGTGAGTATTTCCCATAATGCATTATCTCAAAAATTTTGGGTCAAAATTGTTTGTTCTCTGCCAGCTGCTTATGATGCATGTTTATAGGAGACAAAATTTGGCAGCGTCAGCCATACATCAAGCAATAATTGGACTTCTGAAGGTTTGTTTGCTTCTACTATGCAGTGCCATGTCCCTGCTTTGTAATGCTAAATTGAATAATTCTTTCTCCTCTAATTAAGATTAGGGAAAGATGATGTCTTTTTTTAGGTTTAGATGTGACCGTTTCTGCTGCTTCCTTGGTGTGTTCAAAGCAGTTTGAAGAAAATAGCTTGTTTTGTTTTTGAATTATAACATACCACTTGCAAAATTGGATTCCGTTTTATCTCTTGGAAACTCATTTATGTGGTTTGTATGCATCAGTGTAGTTTATTGACTAACAGAGTTCCTCTTGCCTTGACTAATTTTTCTTCCATTATTTAAATTGTCAGAGTGGATTTTTGACCATGCTCAAATAATTAAGGAGGAAGTTGATGTTGGAGGAGTTGGTAATCAATATATTGTGTTGATTGACAATCTGGATAAGCATTTATCTCCTTCAACAATTACGGAATTCATATACAGACTAACTTCGGTCTCTGTTCAAGCATATGTTTTCCCGTGTTTGTCAACGGAGACATATACAAATGGGGCTCTTCTGCTGAACTATGAGAAGAGCTTTGAGAAATTATGTGAATTTCTGGATAGTCCGGATCACATCATTATATCAAGACGAGGGAGGTATGTCACTATACCTGAATTTCTATTAAAATATGATTCTAGTAGCCCTTTCATTATATGCTGCATGTTTAGAAGTTTTCTTCTAGAGCTCTTAATTGTTGATCCTAGAGCCTGGATAGATTTCTTCTCTAGCTAGAGTTTGCCATCCACCCATTTGCATTATCACTCCAAATTTTATGATTTTAGAATTCAAATGTTGTTTTCCTTTTAGTTCAACATGGATAATTATTCGTTAATACAAATATCCAAATTCCTGCGAGCCTTCATGGCCTACTTGACAACTTATTTCCTAGGACAGTTGTTTAGGCATATTACCTGATAAAAGAATGGTAATTAATAGAACTATGTCATTCATTTGAACTCTAAACGACTATAGTGAATGGATATGAATTACAAATAGGCGCTAGCCAAGACTCTTCCCTTGCTCTCTTTGTGAAAACTGCGCTCTTGTATGATATCTTCAATTTAGATTTGAATATCGGCAATCAAGTCTCTCTATTGGCTGCCTGGGAAGAGATCTTGGGGCTGCATTATTGCTTTGTTCTTAAGTTGGATTTGATATTGCGGTGAAGTTGTTTCAAGCTTATAGGTTAGTTGTTTGAAAAATTATTATTGATCTTCATTTACCGTCTACAGGCCTTGGGTAATAACAGAAAAGCTGTTGGGGCATTTCTCATATTTGGCGGCACCTCGGAGCTTGATCCCTGGATATCAGGCGAGTTTTCTCGTGTTTTATTTCTTTGTTGTAAGAAGAATGCACTTTAAACTTTGGCCTAATGTCCCAGATTTTGAACACTTTTATCCATCAATATTAAGCTGGCCTTTTTCTTTCTTCTTTCTTCTTGAATGCATCGTCGAGGACACTCCACCTTCTAACGATATCAATTATTTTTGTTTCAACTTTGATATCATTTGCGCCAGAAAGTTTACTATTTATGCATATATACTCCACTAATTATATATGTAGAAAAACTCTGGGAATATGCTTGTTTTCTTTAGCATTGGTACAAAAATGATAAACAAAATGCCAAATATGCTGAAATTTTGATGAATACTGACATGTCTTCATTATTTGTTGGCCGTCTCACGTCTGTTTTGGAGTATAAAACACACCAGCATGCTGCATTGTGTTCATATAAAGCTAAATATGATTATAATCGACTATGAAGTGTGGTACTAAACTTGGAAGAAGTTACAGTCCTGTTTTGAATTTATTGCATGATTTGGCCAAATTTTTATAATCCAGCTGTGTTGTAGAAACTGAACTTCCCTCGTCTTTTTTGTGCACTCTAACCGACCAAGGAGCTCAACTAGAAAGAATCCACAAAGAAATCTTTTCTTAACTGAGGTAATCTTTTGGATGTCTAAATTTTTCCCAAACTTACTGCTTATTTATTGTTTTAAACATTTGTAGGACATGCCAGAGTATAGAGGTTATGGAATTTGCAACGATTTGAAGCTGGTCCGTTCAGGATCTGAAGAATACAGGACTGCGAAGCAGCTGAGAGATATGTTCATGGAGTTTGCTGAGCATCATCAACGATTGCACAAGAGGCTAGCTTCAGAGGAGAGAAAGATCTTGCAACCATCCGTTGTAATGTAGTTGCAGGTGATGTATGTTTCTAGTTTTTCTGTATGATTTTGCATTTGTTCATATTAAATGTGACTACAGCCCTTACTTGTGAAACCGCGCCGAGTCATGTACATTTGTTTGGGGCCTGAAGAAAAACAAGAAAAAAAGGAAAAAAGCTCGCTCAGAATTCGTTTTGATCCATCCTTTTAGGGCCCCTCTGACGGGGGGGCAAATTCGAATGTTATGGATGGGTGTATGGTTGGCATTATTTTAGGATTTTTGAAGTCAGTTGTTCAAAGTCGAACGACTCGTTCATCATATGTATGGAGCCGGAGTCAATATTCATGCATAATTATTTTCCATTTTTGTTTACAATGTATACACTTGCACTTCTGTTTGTATTGAAGAAAATAATAATATTTGCATTAATTTGGCATTGATATGAAAAATACAGAATTGGAATTAAAATTTTAATTATTGAAATTTTAATTTAAATTCCATTTCTCTTAGAATTTTACTTTTGTTATTTAGATAATATAAAAAATTATAAAGTATAATTTTGATTTGTAATTTTAATTTTTGAAATATTTATAAAAATTATTTAAAATATTTTTATGAAAAATGTCTGACTTTCCTCTTCTCTTTTTTTTTTTTTTTGAATTTTGTATTAATTTTAAATTTTATAAGGTAAAATCAATTTTATAAAATTGGATTTAAATTTCAATTTAATACGAGTTATTAAATATTAGAATTTTCAATTTCAATTCTCAGATGGAATCTAATGGATATTGCAGTAAGTGGATGGTTTCCGAAATCCTGAACTGATAAAAATAACATGAAATAACTCTTAATAAGGTGGCAATGAAGCATTCATGGTTTCCTCTGGAGGTATCACGTCAAGATCAATTGCAGGTGCTTCTTTTTTATCCTTGTATTCTGCATTATTGTCTTCATTTTCATTCCCTTTCTTTTTATCCTTCTTCCCTTCATCTTCGTCACCGTTGTCCTCTTGATCTTTGATCATTTTGATCTCTGTCTTTATGATTTCTAGCTTCACTAACTTCTGGATCTTTTTCAAGATGTATTTCATACTTGAATCCATCATCCGTTGTTAGCTCCAATATCTGAATTTTGCTTAAAATGTATCGAACAAGTGTTGGATCAATTCCAGCCACTTGAACCTACATTTTATTAAGAAATATTAGTAAATTAAAATATCATACACACACAGACATACATATGTTTATATGCATTTCTTTCCTTTCCGTGTAGAATTTATTGTAAAAAATGATTGCTATAGATAGATATGAATGCAATGCATATGTTTGTAACACTAGAAGTGTTGAGTAAATATTTACTTATAACTAAAAAAGAAATAGATCTTTGCAGGTGTTTCTAACTAACTAGTTTCGACTAAAGCTCAGCAGAGCTATAACTGATTCTAAATGAAAAGGGATTCTGTAATATGTTATAATTCGGCATCTGACATTTTTCTTATAATAAGATACACGCTCAAAAAAGCAAAATTCATTACCATGGAATCCGAAGTCTTCTTGTAGTCACCCAAGAATCTACCTACAATAATGTCCCCTTAAATGGGTGTTCGCTTAATGAAGCTAGAAGAGCAGTTTCTGTACCATTAAACCAGAACCTGGTGTGGCAGTACGCAAATCCAATGCAGAGTGGTGATTATGCTATTATAATTAATTTAGCACAAGTTATACCGAACGTGAACAACGATAACCCACAAAGGACGCAGCCAAATTACTAACAAGAAATACCTTTTGAAAGAAGAAGCGAGGAAAATAATAAAGACCCAGTATAATGAATCTTTGTAAGTGGTGAAGGCAGAGGTCTTTCGGAGAAGTAAGTGTATAGAAAAGATTTTTCCAGTCTTGAATCTGTGGTAGTAAAGCATCTGATAGCAAGTACCAGAGACCAATGATCTCTGCATGTATTCTTTTACAGTTGAAAAATTACTTGAGAAAAAAAACTTGCTTAGGTCGCAGAACAGCAGTGAACAAGAATTGAGGATCTAGTCTACCATTTATTATTATTTGGCATTATCTTGTGCTTACCTCTTTGTTCTTGTTCATTACAGAAGCTCCGATTCCGGCTCGATGGGAAGCATTTTCTGGAAGAGTATCAGGTATCCAATATCCCAGCATCAAGCGGTCTGGTTCAGCATGATGATATCTGAACCATTCCTGTAATAACAGATAACTTGAAGAATAATTTATACCTAAATATAACCTAATTGCTTTTAGACACCGGTTATTTTATGGAATATTTAAATTGAATTAAATATTTTTAAAATCAAAAATGAAAAATTTGATCAAAATGATATGATTAGTTAGGTGAGATTGTTTGATTATGAATCCTAGTTTTATCTGAAGAGTAGGCTGTACAATTGGTCAGTTGATCCAAACAGCCTTCTTACCCTGCAGAAAGTAGAAAGTGGGGAATGGAGGATCAAACTATGAAATTTCATAAATTTTTAAACTTGTTTTATTTGCAAACGTAGAATCGAGGTACCTGTTGTCTCCATTTTGATATGGAAGCTCTAAGCAATGGAACAAAAACTCTTGAATCCATAGCAACTTCATCGTTTGAATCCTCTGTTGCGTTGAGAATTTCTGAAATTTCAGGCGTCATTTGCTCCTGCATCTTCAACGAAGCTGCTGAAGTTGACAAATGTTTGGTTGGGGTTGAATTTCTGAGGCTACAACCTGCAATAATTTATGAACATGAAATAAAGCTGAATTACCGATTCGAATGTTTGTTGTAGTGATGAAGGAAAAACATGATCGAGTTAGAGAAAGCACACAGTAAATCTATAAAGGAGTGCTACCCCCTCTAAGTGATTTGTTGGATATATATGATTCAATCTAAATGTACAATAACTGTGCCTGCATTAGTTTAATTAGCACATTAATCCATTTCCATTAGCGTTTTTGTATATGAAATCTGTTAATCTAACTGAGAAACATGCAACCGCTTAATCTTTAAACGTGCATGCAGACTACGTACTGAACTATAATAGTAATAATAACATGACCACACCTATTAAAAAGCCAAACCAGGAAGATGATGCAGTGGAAAGAGAAGTCCTCCTTGGAAGCAGACAGAATGATAACGAAGATGGAGATGGAGATAGAAGACGATGCAAACCGATTGATATAAATGGTTGGAAGGTAATTAATTGTTTAGATGGATAAGTGAATACATCTGACAGGTATGGATGAGAGAAGACAGGAATGCAAAGACATCTAAGTAGAAAAGTGTTGAATGGATGCATACCTGTGTAAATTGGAAAGGGAGTGAAAAGGGCTCGAGCCGAATATCGTTGTTGGTATATTTCTGGGATGATATGAGGGCTGTATCATGTGTTGGGGGGTTGTATTGCTTGGAAATAACACCAGTTTGATCTGATTGGCTAATATAATATTGGTTTTAGTTTTGAAAAGATTCAAATATAAATTTAAACTACAAGGGATTAATTTAAATAGGTTAACCAAAATAACATTATTGCCGAGACTGTTGATCGATAAATTAATTGTAAATTAGGCCATTAATTATTACATAGTTAATAGTAAAAAGATGAAACAATCCTTAAGAAATACAAAGTAAGCTACATGGCTGGCTGGTCAAACTAAAATCTTAACCTCCATCATCCTTGTTGCTAACAGAACTCAAACAATCTTTGAATCCAACCGAATCATTCTCTCGACTTTTTTTCTTTTTTCACTTTGATCCCATAAATCCTTTTTATGTGATCAACCAATCACTTTATCATCATCTTATTCTGCAAAGCAGGAGATGGAGATGGAGATGTGGGTGTTGATGAGACCAATCTTAGTAATGATCATAATAACAATGTTATGGAGATTGGAAGGGACATATGGGATTAGATTCGAGTTAGACAAAGAAGAATGCGTTTCTTATAAGGCCGAAACTGAAGGAGATGTTCTTCATTACTCTTTTGTCTTGATAAAGTCTGATACTAATTTTGTCAATGATAAAGGTGTCGATCTTGTGGTATACATCTTTTCCCCTTTTAATTGTTTTTCTTTTCGGTAAGATAGTTCCAACTCGAAACATCACAATCCTTCACCAGTATTTCTCGATGGTTGGTTGGACTTTTGCCAGGTGAAAGGGCCATCCGGGGAACAGCTGCATGATATGCATGATAAGACAAGTGAAAAGAACGAGATTATGGTGTACAAGGAAGGGCTTTACCAGTTTTGTTTCGTCAACAACTCTCCTTATCTCGTAGTCATCGACTTCGATGTTCATCATGCTCACTTGACATCCTATGATCAGCATGCTACAGATGGTAAAACCCAATTCCAATCTTACTCCTTTACTGCCTTCTTTTTATGGTTCACTCAGTAGGCTACGAAAGACAAGATGCAGGTAGCAGTTTGTCATTACCAGCAAAGAATTGAGATAGAGATCAATACGAAAATTTTATTTGATAATGAAATTTATATTATTTTTGACGGTAAAAATGAATTTTCCGATAATTGATTCTGGTTTTATTGCATAATGCATCTCCCTTTAGAAAACAACGCAATGACATGATGTGTGGTATGGTGCAGAACATTTTGCACCATTGATGGATCAGATATCAAGGTTAGAGGAAGCTCTTTACGGCATTGAGTTTGAACAGCATTGGTTAGAGGCTCAGACTGACCGCCAAGCGATAGGTACTTCCATCTTCTATGCCTGTCTACACAATTGCTTTTCACTTTATCAAGAATAATGTCCATGTTACATATTGGAAAATTATCACAGCCTTCGTCTCGGTTCTAATCCCACTTGTTATTGACAAATTTCTAGTCATGATTTAGCCTAGGAAGAGTACAAAGTGGGCAGTTGTCTTTGATGATGCGTTGAATGAAGTGATGAACTTGGATATGAATATATTTGCAGTTAGTGAGGACATGGGCAGAAGGGCAATGCACAAGGCAATGTTCGAATCAGCTGCCTTAATTGCAACCAGTATTCTACAGATGTACCTCATGAGACGCTTATTCAATAGAAAGCTCGGCTTTTCCAGAGTCTAATAAGTTCACGGCTGCAGCTGGCATGCTCGCATACCAACCCACCAACGTCAAGTAGTTTAACCTTTTTATTTATCTATTTATTTTTGCATAAGTAAACTTTGATGTTTTCTGGCTGAAATGACACATCTATGTTTGAAACATCTAATACTTGTCTTATGAGCTGAAACCAGAAAATCGTTTTAGATGATTTGTTGATGTACTATGACGGTGATCATGGTAATAATACTATAAGTTTCATCGCTATCGACAAAGGAGAAATATCAAGTGTATGAACAGAAATTATTTTTCTCAGTAAGAAGCTATCCGCATCAGAAAACCAAGGAAAAAGGGAGAGATTCACTATGTAAAAGCAAACATATACACGACAATGAATTCAAACAAAATGCATAACAAGTGAATGCCTCAGTGATAAGCCACCTTATAATAGTGTTAAATTACATTGTTCTTTCAACACATTCTCCTCCAAGTCCACATCATCACATACCTCAAGTTCTGCAGCAAACAGATTCCAGCAGGACCCATCATAGCCTCTGAATACAGTTCCAAGTCTTATGAAACGCATAACTAGGGCCACGTGTCAGTAACTGCTCTCCAATATACGCTATCTCTAGAGGTAAGAGCCAACTCACTAATCTGACTGAGCAGATATGCAACAAAACCATTTTTTCTGCAAACAATATAATCAGTTTGAAACAGTTAGTAACAAGCCAACCTTATCAGACCTGTTTATCAAATGGTACTACATTTTTTTAAGTGTTGCTCATTTGCATGTTCATTGTGTACGGATTGCTTGATCTAGTTGACTATGAAGTAAGAACATTATCGATCCAATAACAATCCCATATGCCGTACAAAGCACATGCCAACACCACAATTATCTAACTTACAGACTGAGATTTCCTAAGAGTAGCAGTTGAAGGCTTGAATCTAGAGTTGTCCTTTCCCGGTGAGTCAGGCTTCCCACCAGTCTTCTTCTCATTCCTTGCCTTGTTAAAGATAATTGTAAATCCCTCGGCAGATGCCGGGTTATTGATATCCCATTCACCAAACTTTGGCAGAGGTTGACCCTTTCCCTGAGAAGATAAAAAATTTGCAAGAGAATCGTCATTCAAGGAGAAGATAGCCACTTAATGATGGTGTACCATAACATCATCAAACCAAATTAGTGAGAATATTGTAGTCTATGATGATAGTCTTAGAATTCTTCCATATGAGCCAAATACGGCATTCTGTAATATCAAATCTTAATCCAATAGTTTCATTCTATAATATGTAATCTAGATCAAATGTTAATTCATATATACCAGCAATGAAGCCTCTATCAAAAAATAGACTACCCTGCAGCTCAGAAACATCTGCAATCAAACGAGGTAGGCACTAACGAAGAGAAAAAATTAAAGCAGAAACACATGCCAAGTTCTCATTATTCTGAAGGTAATGGCCATGAAAATATGTTCATCTACGTACTCATAATGGACAACCTTGATTTAGACAGAAAGATGCAGCGCTATTATACGCATCAATTGGTTTATTCAACACAGTAGTTTATTTCCACAAAAAACAATTGCAATACCACACATGTCAATGTAAAGGAGAACCCAGAAATTGAAAAAGGAAGACAGATTCAATCATGGAAATAAATTAACATCAGAAATCATTATATTCAATATCCATACAAATCCATCAATGGCGGCGAAGAGGGGTCGGGGCAACAACCATTACGACAAAATATACGTACGAGAATAAAACAAACATCAGTATCAAACATAAAAATAAAAACAAAAAATTCCAAATATTGAAAACAGAATGAAAAAGCAATCAATTCTTGTCCAATAATGGGAGGAAAAGAAAGAAGAAGAGGAAAACGTATAATCTACATACCGCCATGAATACGAAAGAGAGATTAAAGGCGGAGGAAGAAAAGAAGCGGTGGTGGAGGAAATGAAAATGGAAATGGGAAATGCTGGGAAATGGGAAATGGAAAGTTGGGAGTGTTTAATAGAGAGTGCAGGGGGGGCCAACACGACATGAAAATGCCGTCTGCCTTGTAAGGGAATGGTGTCCGGGCCCACAATGTGTCCAGGGTTTCCGCTGTTCTCTCCCTCCCTCCATTCCTACGGACACCATTCTGGATGTTGGAGCCAAAAAAAATAATTATTATTATAAAATAATTATATAAGTATAATTATTTGGAAATATTAATGGTGATAATTGAGTGCAATCGCCATATCAAAAATTTAATAATGCATTTAGTATTTTATTGTTTTAATGTTTTTTTCTCTTGTTCGTTCTAACACTTAGTTTCTCATTATTGATTTTTTGGTTTTTTCCAAAAATTGAATATTTTTATTTGGTTGTTTTCGAAAATGCCCATTTTGATTTTGAGTTGAAGCAGTGGAATTCTGGCAACTGATTGAGCTCTGCAAACCGACCGTTTTACAGAGTAAACCACCGAATATTGCATTAAAGAATGAATCGGCGAAGGATGCTTACAGTGTTTCAACAACACGGGCTTCTCCTGCTACAGTTACAAGTGTGATTGTGGGTATGTGTCTAACCTTTTCTACAGATTCATTATCACCATTTACTAGTCTTTGCACAAATTCATCTGTCATTTCTTCCAGATGTAGCTTCTGGAGGCTGGTAAGATGCTCAACGCCGTCAGGTAACCTGTTTAGCTCCTGACAACCCACAAGATGCAGCTCCTGGATGCTTGCTAGCGAGCCTGCATCCACCTTCAAGCTATTCAATTGAGCAAGTTGAAGTAAAACCATTTTGTTGAGCTTAGGAAACGATCCTGCCTTGAAATGCAAGCAATCCCCATTGTAAGCCTTCTTGAGTTCAAGGAATGCAAGGTTGGGAAGGACACAGACGGAAGAAAGAATATCGTCTTCTAAACTAGAAAAGTTGAGATATAAATGAGTCAGACTAGTTAGAGATCCTAGCCAAGGAGGCAACCTATTCAATTTGCCTACCAATTTCAGTTTCTGAAGGAACACCGGAGGCAGATGTAATGCTTCCAGTTGAAGTAGTTCTTTTGTGCTATTTGCCATCACAGTTAAGCGGCAAAGCCCTGTCATTCGTTGAATTGAAATACACAACTTGGGTCCATCATCAGCTCTTAGCCTGGTAATTTCTAACCTTTTGAGATCTTTCAGGTTACCAACTTCTTGGAGCAACACTTTCCCTGCTTCGATGCTTGCTAATGTCTGTAAGCCTCGAATGTTCCATATTCCAGCTGGAGCCTGCATGCCACTGTGAATATTATCATAATTCCAATCATCTGGTCTGCAGATAAACAGATGTCGTAGTTTGGATAGCTTTGAGACACCACTTGGTAGACTCTCCACGTTGGTTTTCCACACATCTAAAGTTTGCAGATTGATTAGCCTTTCTATCGACTTGGGAAGCTCTCTAATCTTGGTGTGCCTCAAGTTCAGGTACCTTAAGTTGAACAACTCAATTAATGAAGCAGGTATGGTTTCAATCGGAACTCCCTCTAGATTCAACACCTTCAATAATTTGAATTTTGTGATGGCAGATTTCAGAGAGAATGATGAGCACATATCGGTTGGAAACACGAAGAAGGAGCGGAGGTGGCGTAGTACTGTACTACTTAATTGAAGGTTATCACCTGCACTATAAATTGATAGACGATGGATCTTTTCTTTTGGCCTTGATTGAGACCCATCAAATGATATGCAGAAATTTTCTTTTTCACATGTTGTCAGAGCAAGTTCACGCATAACATCATGCACTCTACATAGCTTTACCCTCCCAGCTTCATTCGTCTCTGTGACCTGAATCATGTTTCGGAGTATAAGTTCTCTAAGGTAATCTTCTGCTATCTCCTCCATTGTCATCCCTTTTCTTTCACTAATAAATCCTTCTGCTACCCAGAGCCGAATTAATCTCTTTCTTTTAATCGGGTAACCATAACGGAAGACGCAACAATATAAGAAACAATGCTTCAGGTAGTAGGGTAAATCTTTGAAACTTAGCAACAAGATACCTTTCACTCGTTCAAGCATCGGATTATTACTGATGTGCCAATTGAGGCTTCGATGAACGGACTTCCATTCTGCAGCTCTCTTGCTTCTTGAACACATAAGACCTCCAACGGCAACTATTGCTAGAGGCAAGCCTTCACATTTCTTTAGAATGGCCTCAGCCAAAGGTTGAAGCTCACTGGGACATGTATGTTCGGGGTCATTCCAGAATGCCTTTCTGCAAAAGAGGGCCCAAGCATCTTTCTCCTCGAGAGGCTGAAGACGATGCACTCGGCTTCCAATTCCGACAGAGGAAGCCACATTCCCATGCCTTGTTGTGAGGATAATTCTGCTTCCGCATCTATTATTAGGGAATGCACCCCGTATCATGCTCCAAAGATCTATACTCCAAACATCATCTAATACAATTATATACCTCTTTTGATGCAGGTAATCAATTAGCATCCCCATAAGTTGCCTATAATTCATTGAACCCAAGTTGCTCGGTATTGCAACTTTTGCCGAATCAAGCATTTCTTTGATCATACTTCTCAATAGCTCGCCCATGCCATAGGTCTGTGAAACAGATATCCATCCCCAACAATCAAAGACTCTCTTGATTCTTTGATTGTTGTAGACCCTTGTGACTAAAGTAGTCTTACCTAGGCCACCCATTCCAACAATCGAGATAATGGTTCTTCGTGATTCGTCTTCCGTTAACCATCCTAGTAATTTTTGTGTATCCTCTTCCATCCCCACTATCTCATCTTCATCTACAAAAGTCGACGATTCTCCGTATTGTTGCCACCCATCGCCAACCAGACCCACGTTTCTAGTTCTTCCCTTGTCATCAAAATCATGAGCAAAACCGTATTTCTTGCTTCTCTCGGAAACCTCGTTAACTTTTTCTTTGATCTTTTTCAGCTTTGAATAAATTTGATGCGTAGCAGTCATGTTTTTGGGGAAGTTGATCATATCTTGCACGACGCTCTTCAACCCATTGTTAACGGGTTCTTTGAATTTGTGGTGCATGAACTCATCTACTACACCCTCAGCTTCGTAAGCAACTTCTCTTACCTGTCCCACCCATGTTTCTATGGACTCGCTCATTTCTTTTCTCCTCTCCGCATCTTTTAAGAATGATCTGATGCTCTCTAACTCAAGCTTCATTCTTTCCATTTCTTCACCAGCATCACCGAGTAATGATGCGTTTTGCATTAGAATTGTGGTGATTTTTTCAAGTAAGAAGTTCACAGCACCATCTGCCATTTTCGATACACCAAGTTCCTCCTCTCCTTGCCACTTTTTTTTAAAATTTTTTGTTCTGGATGGTACTTTACCGAATTATTTTCCGGGCAATTTACCTATTTACGGTAAAAATTATGAAAAATTCTTGATTTACGGTAGTTATCAAAAATATTTCGGTCTTAGGGTGTTTTTTGTTGTAGCCGCCGGTCAAACCGGCGGCCAGATGATGTGGCATGACGTGGCCAATAGGGAGAGGAGGGAGAATGTGGCCGCTGGTTACACCAGCAGCCAGAATGCAAACAATTGCCATCTGCCCAATTGCCATCTGCCCAATACCTGCGCCCCCCCTACCCCCCTATTTCCCACTGCTCCCCACCTTCCACGCCCCCTTCATTGATTAAATTGAATATTTAATAAAATATTTATTATATTATTTTAAATGATTTAATAATGATTAGATAAATGA